>BCLH01002156.1:0-14692 GCA_001602315.1 Zoysia pacifica
ACCGCGGCCTGGAAGTTCTTGATCTCCGACGGCGCCTGATCTTTGCTCGAGAGAAGACGGAGCCACATATATCGGCTCATATCATCAACTAACAGCAGAAAATACTTGTTACCAGAGGGAGTAGCAGGTGTGACCGGGCCGCACAAATCACCATGAACTAGGTCGAGGATGTTCTCTGCTCTGCGCCGCGCCTGTGCCGGGAACGACGCGCGTCGCTGCTTGCCCACGAGACAGCCATCGCACACCTGGTCAACTTGATCAAGTGGAGGCATCCCGCGGACCATCTTCATATTCGCGAGCTTCCGCAGAGAGGCGAAGTTGAGGTGCCCGAAACGGGCATGCCATTGCCATGCCGCCTCTGAGCTTCGAAGTGCCAGACAAACTGGCCTCCCGACAGTCACATGCAGGTAGTAGAGGCGTGAGGCGGAGCGATTCACCTTGGCGAGAAGACGATGATCCTGGTCGTAGATGCGCAGGACACCCCCGAAGATCTTCACCCGACACCCTGTCTCGTCAAGCTGCCCCAGGCTGATGATGCTGGCCTTCAGGCGTGGGATGTAGTACACCCCGGTCAGGGTACGGTGCTCGCCGTTCTTGCAGACGAACACGACGGAGCCACGTCCTTCGATCCGAGTGCTGGAGCCGTCGCCGAACTTGACATTGCCGCAGATCTGGGTGTCGAGCTCGGAGAAGAAGTCCTTGGACCCGGTCATGTGGTTCGTCGCCCCGGTGTCTAGGACCCAGCAGCGGTGATCGCGCTCTTCTGGTGGCCCCAGATCGGCAAACACCTTCTCTTCAACCAACTCGACGGGACGGCGCCGTGAGGGGGGCGGAGCTGCAGTGGGCACCGGCGATGAGGGCGCCGGGTCGAGCACAACGTCGTGGGCCATGAGAAGGCTTTGTTCATCCTCCTCTCCATGGACCACGTGGGCCTGGGCCTCTTCGTCACGCTTCTTCTTCCTGCACTCTTTGGCCCAATGGCCTTTCTTACCACAGTACCTGCACGTGTCATCTGGGCCTGCGTCGGGTGACGGCCCAGAGGAGGTTCGAGCGGGGAGCTCTGTCCCGCCCTTCCCGCCAGAGGATTGGCCGCCGCCGCGACCCTTGCCACGGCCGCCACGACCACCACGTCGGCCACCGGAGCCAGATCCGGAACCTGCGCGATTCTTCATGCGTGCCATCCACTCCTCCTCCGTGAGAAGCAGACGGCCGCCATTGTCCTTCGAGGTCTTCAGCTTCCTACGCTGCTCCACGGCGCGCAAGTTGCCAGCCGCCTCCTCGATCGACAGGTTGTCGAGATCAAGCATCGTCTCCATCGAGATCGCCACCTGCTCGAGATTCTCGGGGACAGAGTGGAGGAGTTTCTTTACCACCATTTTCTCAGTGATGTTCTCACCAAGCACCCGCAGCTGATTCGCTAGATTGTTGAGCCGCAGGGTGAAGTCCTCCACCGATTCGCCGGTCTTGAACTCGATGGCGTCGAACTCTTGGCGCAGTTTCTCAGCATTGGCCTCCTTTACCCGATCAGCGCCGACCCTTACCCGCTCGATCGCCTCCCAGGCTTCCCGGGCTGTGGGTTTGACAGCCAAGCCAGCTTGCATCTCCAGTGGCACTGCACGGAGGATGGCCGCGAGAGCGTTCCGATCGTCGCGGTACTCGCCGGCGCCACAGTCGATGACGT
The DNA here is from genome assembly GCA_001602315.1 of Zoysia pacifica. NCBI lineage: Eukaryota > Viridiplantae > Streptophyta > Magnoliopsida > Poales > Poaceae > Zoysia > Zoysia pacifica. The sequence goes on from BCLH01002156.1 coordinate 1,682, forward strand.
CCCATAACCCGGCTGCCTGCAAGTTCACCCGCATCACCAGTGCCCACTCGGTGTAGTTGGTGCGGGTGAGCATAGGGTAGGTGATGCTTGCCGCCGATTTCTCGATGACGCGCTCGACGACGACGTCGCGACCGCCATTGCGATGGCGTGGACGGCGTGGAGGCGGTGAAGGCGACATGCGGCGATTGCGGTGGCGCGGGGTGAGTTGGCCAGGCTGCAGCTCAGGGGCGGACATACGCGAGGCACGCGATATGGTTGCTGGCTAGGATCGTTAACGGGGCTCTGATACCAAATGTTGGAGTTCACCGCGAGCTCGTCGCCGGCGAGCGCCTGGAACTCAACACACACACGAGAGTGGAGATGATTTGCGCTGCGAACAACTGAGCAGCCTTTTCAGTTTTCTTCCCCATTATTTATAGGCTAATTACATGAGTTGAGGCCGGCCGATCCGGCCGCCATACGCGGCATGCCTGACATGCCGCGCGACGCGCTCCCGCACGAACAGATCGTGCGTCGAGCCCACAAACGCGCACGGCCGCAGAGAGACCGTGCACCACTAACTAACTGACTCAGCTAATTAAAGAAAGTGCAAACTAAGCAAAACGATAAGCATGCGATGGAGTATCAACAGCGTTTAGCCATCCTTCTATTCTACATTGTGATAGCCACATCGCAAGAGTCGCCACCCCCCCCCCCCCCCCCCCCCCTGTGATCAGCGAGAGAGCACCAGAGATCTGCACTTCCGCGCGCCGTCGTCACGGTTCACAGGAGGATGGAGCAGCTCTTGTCTGCGATCCTCGGCGACCTTGTCAGCCGATCCATATCCTTCATGGTGGACTGGTACTGGAACCAGCCGTGCGTCAGCGCCGGCGAAACCCCGCGGAGGCTGCACCAGCTCCTTCTGAGGTCCCGCGCCATCGTCGAGGAGGCCGAGGGGCGGCTCGTGACGAACCGTGCAATGATCCGCCAGCTCGTGGCCCTGAGGGACGAGATGTTCCGAGGCTACTGCGTCCTCGACGCCTTCAGATGCCGAGCCCTGGGGAGTGGAGAGAACAGGGTCGACGACGACGACGACCAGGTCAGACGTCGCTCATCCTTCGCTTTGTCCAGATTCAACCAAGCTAAGCGGTTTCGTGTAGCGTCTAGCAGCGACACACCGCCTCCAACAGCGGTGAGCCTGAAGGATCTGCAGCAGATGGTTCGCAACCTGGAAGAAATCGTCGGCGACATGAAGGAGTTCATCGTGTTTCTGATGAGCTACCCTCCCATGCACCGGCAACCTTACAGCGTGCACCTGTACCTGGATAAGTGCATGTTCAGCCGCCACATGGAAAGGGAGCAAGTCATCGACTTCCTGCTACACAGAAACCCCCTTCCTTCTTCTCAGATCATCGAGGTCCTTCCCGTTGTTGGCGCCGCGCTGGTTGGGAAGAGCACCCTCGTCGAAAGTGCCTGCAGCGACGAGAGGGTGCGCAGCACCTTCTCGTTGATCCTGTATTACAGCGGCGACCACCTGAACGGGGAAACCGCAGCCACTTTCAGGGGGAGCTGTGTGACCAAGCACCATCGAGACGATGCTGTCGATGCGAGAATTCTGGTCGTCGTCGAGCTAGTAGGGGACGTGGATCACGAGACGTGGAAGAAGCTGATCAGCTCGTTCTTCGATCCCCACATGCCACAGGGGAGTAAGATCATAATCACAAGTCGATCGGACAAGATCACCAGGCTGGGAACGAGACGAGCACTGAGGCTACAAAAGCTGCCCTTCGAAGCTCACTGGTACCTGTTCAAGGTTCTCGCGTTCGGATCCACTGACCCTGAGGAGCACCCGAAGCTCGCGTCCATGGCGATGGAGATCGCCGCGGAGATGCGGGGGTGCTTCCTGTGCGCGCACATCTGCTCCGCCCTGCTACAAACTAACTTCAACGCTCGGTTCTGGCGCAGGTTTCTCATGTTCACCAGAGCCTACGTCTGCGACAGCCGGAATGGCTCCGGTAACGCTCATCCTGGGTACGGCTGGGCAATATCGAAACCTAAGCCAGCCAACTACTTTGTGCTGCGAGACGGCTACCAGAAGAAGGATGATGTCCAAGATGGAGACCCAGAGATCACACTGGTGGATCTGCTCTCTGGAAGCGTCAAACGGAGGGGCAGATTCGAGGTCCTGGTGTGGAGGTCTCACATCTCGCCCTACTTCAGCTACATTTCGAATTGTGAGATGTGATGCTAGGCCTCTTTGTATCGTGGAGTAGTTGTATTTTTTTTTTATTGACTCAAATTTGATTACAAGTTGTAAATATTTAAACTTACATACCAACTCACACCACACACACCTGAGCTTTTATTGTGTTATATTTGTGTGGAGGTAGAGTTCCAAAAATAAATCTCGAAAAAAACGAGCGAGCGCGCGGGCCGAGCCAGGCTCGAACGCGGGCGGGCGTGCTGGCCACCGGCCAACTTTGCCACCTGAGATATCGCTCTGTTCTCAAGAAGTAGTATTTGTGCACGTGATATCTGTGATATGTAATGTAAGCATCATGTCGTTTTCTTGAATAACCGGGTGTGCAATCCATGCCTTAAAGTGGGCTGTGTTCTTGTGCGCTGTTGCCGGATAGTTGCAACAAGTTCCTTGCTTCCTTTCAAACAGAGGGAGTACTGTTCTAGCTTTCTGCAATTTGGATTCAGCCAGCACATATTAAATTTCAGAGGCAGCGACTGACCCTATGAACTTGGAAAATGTGTAAACCCATGAACTCCTAACACGTGGACGTTATAAAGCAAAATAGCTCTGAAAAACTTGCAGGACTAAAAGGAGGTAAAACTGGTAACTAAAGAGAAATGGATGGTTGGCAAGAAAACACGCTGGAGTAAGCCTAACAAAATTCTGATTACACAAGTATCTCTGATATACAATGTTAACAGAGATGGAAATAAAACACACGTAGTAGCATTATTTGTCTGGTAACTGTAGCACGGTAGCATGAGGGTGAACAAAACTAAAGACGACAGCAAAGATAACGTGCTGGTTTCAGGCAATAGATGTGTTCCTCTTGATCCCTAAGCACCAAGCGTTGGGAATTCGGATTTGTCTTGAATTGCAGGGGCAGGTGGTGGGGCACGGTAAGCCCCACCGTATCCTCCTCTAAAACCACCACGTTCACCACGGCCCCTGCCTCTACCGCGGCCACCATAGTACCTTTCCCCTTCAGCAGGTTTCAAGAACTCATTGATGTTCAGAGACTGGAAACAGAAAAAAAAATCATTACTGCCTGCTATGGTAAGGGAATGTAAGTGTTGGAATATGATTGGGTTCATCAAGTAGCTAAAAGAATTTTAACCATATCATAGGAACATAAATGAATCCAAGAGGGCAGCTTAATTGGTGTCATGAAGTTCAGAAAAAACACAATATACAGCACCGTAATCAATTTGCCATATTATCAATTACGCCAGAATGGAAACAAACTATTTATCGATTGAGCAGCTTGATTGGGGGAACTGGAAATTTATGAACTTTTAATAGAAGAGAAAGATGTAAGACCTTCTTAGCACGCTCCTCACGTTCAGCATTTTCTTTCTTCTTAGCATCCTTATCAGAACCCTGCGCGAAGAAAACATTTGATTAGGCTTTGGCATCTCCACAAATTTTGAAGCATGAAAAAAATTACAAGGCACAATGGCAAAATTACCAATTTTATGAAAATTTCATCATTTCCTTTCTTGGTGGACAGCTGCTGCATAGTCTGCAGATCCTTATCAACTTCAACCTTCCTCTCTTCAGTCTTCAAGGCAAGAAGTGCCTTCCTCTTTTCCTCCCTTATTTTCTCAAATTCCTCAAGAGTCATCTCCTATAACATGACATTACTTCAGTCAGATAATAATCTATACAAATGCTGATACCAGTACATAAATGAATAACAGTAATGTCTATGTCTGCAGGACAGCTTATATGACTAGGGGAACTGAGATGCGCCAAAATTAAGTGATAACATGTGCAATATGGCCCTGAAATAGGGGTAATCCAAACAAAATCCCTAGATGCCAGGTTCAAAGTACATCACTGCATATCATAGAAAATTGTCATGAATACCTGTCGGTGAGATCAATTAAATAGTTATATGCATTACGAGCAATCTTTAAGGATGCCAATTTCTTAAGAAAGTATAGTAGTACATTGTCACCAAAGATAACAGACCTTAAGGGTCAGCTTGCTTGCAGCGCTAGCTGAGCTGCCTGGCTCAGGCAGCATGCCCAGGCATTTGATTTTGAGTGCCTGTAAGCAGGAGCTGCCTGAACCAAACAGCCCCTAAAGTATCCAGAAAATCTGTAATGCACTTTTCCATCAAGTCAATAAGCACATACCACTATGGCTTTGGTATATGTAAACAATCTAATTTTTACATGCCTGCATTTGTGACATAATTGACATAGAATTCAAATAATTATAAATCTCACAGCTGAAAAGAAAACACCGATCCAAATAATTAAGATAAGCTCCCAATCATAATTTCTGCTAATTAATTAAATATATAGACAGCACAAGCAAAAGCAAACATCAAAAACAAGTTTGAGCCACATAACAACCTTCAGGTACAAGACAAATGCAGCAAAAAGAACACATTAACATATCACAATAATGAGGTCGAGGAGCACAGTGGGGAATAATCATAGTAACAATGCCCTAAGAATATATATACCACAATTTTATCAAAAACCTACATTCAGAGAAAATGTCCTGCTGGAGGTATACCTTATCCTCTTCCTTCTCTTCTTCCTCATTCGCAGTGGCATCCATGCTATCCTTGTTCTCTGCCTGTGGAGCATCCTCCGGTGCACCCTTCTTCTCAGGAACAGGGGCCTTCTCATCTAGCTTCAGGACTTCAGTTTCCCTGGTTATCCAAGAGCTCAAATTAATCCCACCTTCAGTAATTGCAAATCAGCAGCACACAAGCAAAAGCATGGTTATCTTACTGGGCAATAACTTCATCAGTGGCAGTTCCCCAGTTCCCACGGCCTGCACCCTCACGCTTCATTTCATACCCACGGCCAGTACCGCTGTGGCGTTCATATGTCCTCCTTGGAGGCCTCTCTGAGTCATCACCAAATTCACCATCACGGTAGCCACCACGCCGGAATCCACCTCCACGGTAGGGTGGGCGAGCACCCCTCTCGCCTTCTTCGCCTCCAGCTCTGGCACCACTTCCAGCACTGTATCCTCCCTGAAATCCATTGGCATCTTCATTGCTGAATTCACGGTTCTGGCCATAGCCTCGCCCGCCTCTGCCACGGCCACGCTCGCCGCCTCGCCCAAATCCTCCACGAGAGGGTGCACCACCGCCGCGAGACTCCCTCACTGAAATATCAAATATGTGGAGAATAAGCACTCTGTTAACTAATTATTGTTTTTTCTATGACATAACTGGCTAAGGGAGGACTATGCATTCCAAAACGAAATGAATAATCTATCCTACCATGATATCAAAATATTTGCTCCGTGTACTACACCAGTAATGACTCAGATATCATAAATTTACTCTTAAAAGCAAACCTTGGATAATCAACACCTCGAAACGGCAACAAAGCCAATGACATACACCGTAAACCGCAGATCCAGTACCCATGGAACCCAACAACGAACTCACCGGCCTGTGCAGGAGGAGCAGGCTTGGTCGGCAACTTGGCGGGGGCTGGCTGCGCGCCCTTTCCGGCGGTCGCTGCCGCCGCCGCCTTCTTCGCCTCGGCCTTTTGCTTCGCAACAGCGGCGGCGGCTAGCAGCTGCGCGGGGTCGTCGTTGTCGTCGGCGCCCAGGATGTCAAAGGGATTCATGGGGGCCATGGCAACAGCGGAGGCAAAGGTCACGCTGCGCTCGCGTACTCCTTTCGGGTCGGGACCGGGGACTGGGAAACCAACCTTCTGACTACAACACTCGCCTGCCGGACTGCATCGCCATCGTTTCGCCGGGGTGGAGGAAACGGGAGACTACGGTTCCGGCGGCGGCTGGAGAGGTCGGACGGAGAAGGAATGGGGATGAGTGAGTGAGGACGGAGAAACCCTAGCCGCAGTCAGGTGCTACTTGTCCCCTGCGGTGCGAGCCCATATCCTCTCGCTATCGGTTTGGCGCCCGAGATTACTACCGTGCCCTCTGTCGGGTGAGCTGTTCACACGCCGTTGCCGCGCTCGGGCAGGGTGAGTCATGGGTAGTTACGGGATTCGCGGGCTGTGTGGATCCGCGGAATCGATGCTGCGTTGCTTGCGGCTGCGTGCTCGAAGGCGGGGTGGGCCGATGGATTTTGGGCCGTGGGCGTTTATCATGTTGATGAGAATGTATAATGTTTGAATTTAAAATGATAAGCTTAGTGAAAATAAAAGTTGCTGTGGTGTAGTGGTTATCACGTCAGTCTTACACACTGAAGGTCTCCGGTTCGATCCCGGGCAGCAACATTTTAGAAAGCGAGTTTTTTGTACGAGCAAATAACGGCTTCGCCTCTATAACCCGAGTGCGGAGGAAGTGAGCGCTCCAGGAGGCGTTCAAATCCCAACCTTTTCCATGGCCCTTCCTTCGGTCCTTCCCGACCGTTGCCGTTGTTCCCCTCTCTTCCTCGCGCACGAACAATGCAGAAGAGCGTTGGACACAAGTCGATTGCGCTGCGGCGCCCGCTGCGCGTCCTCTCGGGCAAAAAGAAGCGGCGCCCGCCGGAATCCGTCCGCAGCAAGCACCCTCCTCCTCCCACCACCGTGCACAGGCCGGAATCCGTCCGCAGCAGGCCCCCTCCGCCCGATGCTGCGCACCAGCCGGAGTCCGTCCGCAGCAATCACCCTCCCACCCTGGAGTCTGAAGCCGCGGCCGACGCGGCGCTTGACTGCCTACTCCTCGCCCGCTCCGACCTCGTCGGCATCGTCTCCCAGGTCGAAACCCCCTCCAAACCCAAGCTGTCCGCATCTATCTCATTCAGTATTCAGCGATTGATGAATGTATGTCGGACAGTACATGGGTGCTAGTTTTTACATAGCTGCAAATAGATGGATTTAAGAATCTACCATTCTGCTTTCGGTATTATTGCCTCTATGAAGTCCAGATGAAATCCTGAATCTCTTTCCTGGATTGAAGCTTAAATGGCTCACTCGTGCATGAGTCAATTTTCGGTTGCTGGTCTCTGAACCAGTTGTAGTACAATGGACTATGAAATCACTGTGTTGTTCGATTAGAGACAAAAAAAAATGTCAGTGTTTTCATTTGTTAACATAAGTGCATCAAATTAATTGTTTTCCCTGTTGATTAGATTGATGAATTGATCTCTGATGCCCTTCAATGCCAAACTATGTCCACAAGGGGGAAACAGGAGATAGAATCGTTCGGTGCCTTCATATCAAACACTAACACCTCCTTGAAGGTGTGTATTGTCATCAAATCCTTGCTTATCTGAAACATTTCGACATGAGTTTTTGTATTGTAGTCCATCTGACATTGTTGTTTCTTCTTTGCGAGCAGCAATGGTCCTCAAGACTTAAACAAGCATTAGAAACATGTCCAGCGAGAATTGATGCTGTCACGAAACAACAGACTCCAGGAGTAGGTTCAAAGCCTGCTGTAGAAAGGAGTGGCAAGTTGGTCTGCAGCAGCAGCAGCAACTTTCCTGATGACGGACCAGTCGCGACGCCTTCATGCAACTTGCTGAATTGCAGTAACAACATCTTACCTGAGGATGACATGATTACCTTCACCGCTAGTCTCATGGCATACTGAGGCTTGTATCGTCGAGAATGGAAAGCAGTTATTTCTCTTGACACCATTGCCAAAAACAAAAGAATGCTCATCAAAGTGCCCAACATCTAAAATTCAATTGAAGACTGCTTGCATGGATCAGTTGGATCTTCCCAATTTACCTGTTTGGAAACTAACTATTACTGATGATGATAATCCTGATGCAGAACAAGTTGTGAATCCAAAGGAGGCATGGACTGTCACCATGACACCTAATGTTACTACAACAAATAAGGGCTCCTTAGAAGACAGATCACCTTGCACGTTCTCAGTTCAGAAGAACATGAGGTCATCACCCCGTTCATGCCTGAAGACATTATTATCAAGTAAACAGCAGATGTTCTCTCTGATACCCGAGGGCTCAAGGAAGGAAGACATTTCAAGTGATGGAACCCAAGGGGACAAACATTACAAAGCCTGTGACGACCTATCATCATCTGATGAAATCTCAAAGGATCTGGCATCAAGATATGACATGTACAAGTTCAATCAAATTTCCAAAAAGACACATGAAAGAAGAGAAACTGATGACACTCTTCAGTGGTTTCTGTCACCTCTCAAAACCTGTGTGCTAATGAATCCTTCAGATGATGATAAGTCAATTCCAACTCCAGCAACCGTTAACATAAGCGGGCAGCAGGATGTTCCAGATGGAAAGCCCGTCCAAACTCCTGCTCTACACAGCAAGGCCTTGCTTGCAACTCCCTGGAAAGGCCTGGAAAGCACTAACCTGAAAGGAAGGCAAGCTGGAGAAACTACTCTCAAGAAGGAACTATGGACCAGATTTGAGGCTATCTCAACCGATGAGCTGCACTTTGATAAGTCACTCTTCCAGAAGATAGAAGGAAAGCGTTTCCTGGACATGCTTGAAGAGGCCTCTTGATCCTAAAATGAAGATTCTAAGGATTTTTATTTTTGTCGTAGCAAGTTATCTGTTGTGAATTTGTGCTGAACACTGAAATCCTACCTGTCTGGCTGTCTATAATGGTATAGCTTGCCTGAGTGGCGAATGCCAAATCACAAAGTGCTCAATTACGCACCATTATATCCGTGTGTCATGGTGCTGCCTTTGGTCAAAGTTCGGCTTGTGCACACAGGACTGAAAGGGACAGTGGCCTCAAAGGGTTTTCGATGTCTACTGTCCCTCAATGTTTTATCAGCTGAACATAGACTTGATCGTCTTTCTGCATTATTATTACTGCTTATGATGTTGGCTCCACTATATAATACTCTCGTTGCTGACCCTGTTGGATCCGTAGTCAAAAAGTTCTTATAGCTGCTAATTTGTATATCAATAAAACATTATATGATAAATCTCTGTTTACAGGTCACCTTTTCAAAATTAAAATATGCATTTCATTTTGGAGGAAGTACCATCAAATGCCATAAGTGCTCTATGAAACTAGTTGCATCCATTCAGTGAAAAACATGTGAGTGTTTAGGGTCCCTGAAATTGATATAATTGGATTCGTAGCGAGAATTCTTCATCTCGAATACAAAGATATCTCCTTCGTATAGGTTGCAAGACTGATTATTGAAGTAACCCCATCTAACAACTCAACAAATTGCCCGTCTAGCTCAGTCGGTAGAGCGCAAGGCTCTTAACCTTGTGGTCGTGGGTTCGAGCCCCACGGTGGGCGTATTATGTTTTTTTTTTTTTATGTTTTTTGACAGCATTTTTTTTTTTTTTTGCTCATACCGCAAGTTCTATTTTAATCTTACAAGTAATCAAGGGACAGGGAAACGGTATGAGTCATGGATACCTTCACTCAAATTACCTCCTTAATGAACAGAATTGAATATCAATTTCCGCTGTTATTTACAACAATAATGAAGAATAACTATGAACACTTTTGGCAGGGGGAAATTACAAGGCCATGTCCCTAATATAGTAAAGTGACATTCTAAGTACAACAGTATCAGTGAGATCCCCAGTTCGATCTGATTATGTCACAAAACACCCATCTCCAGGGTGGCAGGTTTCGGAACACGTCTCCGCGAGCTTGATTTCTTCTCCTTTTTCCGCTTCACGGAAGGCTTCTTTGATGGGGGAGTTTTCCTGCTACCTGGTCTAAGCTTTCGAGATAGTTGTTCGGCCGTTGAAGGGGGCTTCCTACCAGACGCAATCATTTGCTCTAGCAGCTCCCTGTGGTATGCCTGTGCAACGTCAACAGCAACAAAGATACCTGTAAGATTAGCATGTGCGGCCAGTTGGGCACCCAAAATTTGATCATAGTTGAGTTGTGCAAGCTGTCAGGTAGTTGTGCACAAGAAAAGATGCTTGAGGCCAAAAATATATGGATCAGCTGTACCTGAACAACAAAGTTGCGTCTTTCGCAGTCATGGAACATTTTGGGCATCCAGCCAACTTTATCCCTTATTTTGTCCCGGACTGTGCTGAAGCTTATTTGGTCCCTGGAGGTGAACTGATCTACTTCGTTGAACCATAGGCATGTGAAGAGATTCGTGATGGGGATATGTTCTCTGATGATCACACAACCTTCAGGAACATCTGCAGGCAATGAAAAAAAAAAAGAGGATTAAGATTTCAGGAACAACTGAAAGTGTTCTTAACCATAATCTTATATGAGATCACTGACCACTTGTGATACGAAGTTTAGCAGGTGAATAATGTGTTAGGCCCTCGTTTCTGTAGAACTCGATTTGGTAATCAATTGATGTGTTGTCATACTTTCCAGCCGCTTTATTAGCTTCTGCTTCTTCAAACACATCAAAACGTTTGTAATGCCGAGAGATTGCAAAAGTAGCATTCTTCCTCCACAGAAACCTAATTAGTAGAATTGGCAGTCAGACTAAACACAACAGATGACAATTAACAGGAGCTCAGTTACCGAATTTCCATGCAAATTAACAACGACATTTTGAAAACCCAGTATTTCTTACACCAGCAAAACAACAAGGAGAGATGTAAAAGGAATAGCCATGAAACTTACATTTAATTCTCTCTAAAAGATTTAGATTTTCAGACAAAACTATTAACACATATCATATTTATAGCATTTTCTAGTTGTTAGAAACTATAGAAGAAGATGCTTGATGACTTTGTCAGTTTTTTTTTAATTAAGAAAATAGTCACATAGAAATAGTATACAATAATCCCGTCTTTAGCTTACCTCTCAAGCAGGAGATAAGGGTCTGCAATGAGCTGAAGTTTTGCATCTATCCAAACTGAAAATCTCACATTTGGGAAAAGCCTGTGGAGGAGGAATTTCGGAATCTGCACAAAGTAGTCGCTCATTCAACATTATCAAAACAAGTTGATGTATCAAAAATTCCAGTGATAATAACAGATGCATCACCTACAATTTAAAGACTAACATAATAAGGTCATTAAAATAAATTCACTTAGCAGTATTTAAAATTATAGATCCTAAGAAGACTCCTAAAGAAACTGCCAAAGCTACGCCATCGTGTTCAAATTCGGTACCAAAACAAAATGGAGCATATTATGTTCCTTTTGTTCACGAACAAAGATGGAAATAATTAGTACCCCTAGTAGGCTAGTATATACCAGAACAAGAAGATAATGACAGGAAGAATAGTTCATAAGAAAGGTACCTTCCCTGTACGCCTTGGATCTTGATAGGGGAGGTTATGGACAACCACTAGCCTCCATAGTCCTATTTTATTATTTGTGTCCAATGAACTAGAATTCTTGACATAAGCCTCTGTTTCTTCATCCACAAACATATAAAAACATGCATTTGCCTTTGAAAATTCATTGATATTCGTTGGATGTTGAATCATAGTTAGCATAAAAATTTGATGTAATCATAGCTATCAGTGCTAATGAACTTACCAAAAATAGCAGAAGCAACAACAAGCTCACGGCATTGCTCCATTTCTAGCAGATCATCATCATTTATGTCAAAACCGGAACCTTGTCCAGGCCTCTTTCCTCTAACAAAGCTAATAAAAAAATTGCAATAGTACTTCAGCGATCATGGATCAGACAATTTTTTATGGAAAAGCTATTAATTTATTATGGACAAGTAGAAGCATATAACCTACCCGCAGTGAACAGTTATAGATTCACTAATGTCAAATGATTTATTTCTCTGTTTCAGAGATGGGTGTCCTCCAAATAAAGAGCCTGATTTGATAAATTTGCAGGTATGCTGTCCTCCAATACATAATTTAGGTTCTTTAGGACAGGAGATGGAGAAGCTTCTAGAGGCATCAGAGCAAATGCCTGATCTACGGATACATAGCAAACAGGGCACGCTACAAGGGTAAATGAAAACAGATCATATGATCAGTGAAATGTTAGATACAAGCGATTTTGCATTGCTAGTTCAAAACACGCAAAGAACAAATCTTCTGTCGTGGTCCAGTGCGTATCTTATCAGCCAGGAGAGGAGGCACTGAGAAACCTTCACAAGGATGTGTAAAGTTTTCATATGAAAGATGAATCCTGTTTGGAAGCCCAATTTTGTTGACAGCACTAGCAGAGTGTTGGTCTCCGGACATCATCAGAGGTAATGTTCTTCTGGGATACACAGAATTTTGTATGGCACTTGAAACTTCATAATTATTTGCAATGCTAATTGAAGCAGTGTCATCTGAAACATGTCGAGAGAATGAATAAGTGACCGGCACAATACATTCTGATAGAAAATTTGACATTACATGTATGAGCAGCCTATGAATCCTAACATTAGCAAAAGCATACGAAATGAGCAGCAGATGGTGATTAGCTGTTTGTACGAGCGTACAATTTTTATGTTTGGCCTTCCCAATCAACTACAGATAAAATGATAACCGAATGGAATAGTGACGAGAATGAGAATGCCATGAAAGACACCAAGCAGCTCAGCTCCACAGTACAAACTAAATTTATGTTCGAAATGAACTGTGCTTAAATACTCTTGAGAGCACAGATCCATTAGATTCCAGATCCCGAGCCATCGAACATTCTTATATGCATCAGCAGTTCAACACCGCGAGCCTGAGGTACACATTGCCTGAACAAAAACAACAGAACTATCAACAGACCAGGTCACCAGGAACAACATCTCACGACTATTTAGAAAAAGCAGGACAACACGCGTGAGAGGAGTATGCACACACTAGTGTTTTTTTCCATTGTTTAAACCATACCGAACTAATTCAAACTTGATAAACGCCAGCCGCATGACCCCGATCACACGACAAAAAGCTATCTGAATCGCGCCCATTCCGCCCGTGCAGCAGCAGCAGAGCAAGCATGCGGGGAGCAGAGGCGGCGC
>BCLH01002156.1:23590-44427 GCA_001602315.1 Zoysia pacifica
GACTTGATTAATTGAGTCTGTCAAATTTTGTGTGCACCTGTGTGTTTATTAAGAGGGATGCTAATTCAATTAATGGTTTGATTTAATTTTGCATATTGTAGTTCGATGAGGAAACACTTAGCGATGTTATCAAGATGGGGTTTGACAAAGGTCAACTAATCGAATCACTGCAGAATAGGTTGCAAAATGAGGTATTTACGTTACCCTGTTGTTCTTATTGGGGTTATCATCATCATCATTATCATTATTTTTCTGTGTTGTTGTTAGCATGACATATTTTTATTACAGGCGACAGTTGCATATTATTTACTCTTGGACAATAGGCTTCGTACAACCAGTGGTTATCTCGGAGCTGACTTTCAAGAATCTATGGTAATTTAAATTTCCTTATGTTTTCTCTTTTTCCTTTCTAGTTTTTTATTCTATGTTGCTCAAACTTGTGCTGCTTCATGAATTCCTTTGCTAATTTGATTTCTTGACCTTCAGGACTCTCCTTTCTCTCATGTAACTTCTGAAACACCAACTGCAGCAACTGAACTTAGATTGCACGGGCATATGGAATCTCCGGGGTTTGGCTTGAGACAACATTTTGCAGCTGAAAGGAAATGGGCCCTTGGTCTTCAGGTAACTTTCATCTTAAGTCCACCTTGTAAATTTTTTTTAAAAAAAAATCTCCTGATTCATTGATTCTATGTCTTAACAGTCTCGAGCCCATCCACGAGAAATAATAACAGAAGTGCTTAAAGCTCTGCAAGAACTAAATGTTTGTTGGAAAAAGATTGGACACTATAACATGAAATGCAGATGGAGTCCTGGCTGTCTTGAGAGTATGATGCATAATGGCCATAGCTTTGGCTCAGAATCCACTATCATTGAAACTGATGACCTAATTGAAAAGTCAAACCACACAGTGAAGTTTGAGATTCAGGTACCACTCAAAATGTTTTATTTTCTTGCGGGGTATTGTTTAGAATGCTTACCATCTAATTGTAGTTACTCTAATCCATATAATCCTGGTGCCACATCGGTCTGTGAATGATTCTAAAATTGATTTCCCCTTTGAACCTTTATGTGCTATGATTATGCAGTGTAGCTAATTTGGTAGGTTTTGCATTGGCATGCTGAATCGTTTTTCAAGCAACTACCTCATTGGCATTTTCACATGTCCTTTAGTACAAAATATATTAATGATTGGAAATTACGCATCTCATTATTCACACTAGATTCTTTATGTTTGTTCAAGCGGACAACTTGGAAAATGTTTGTGGCCCTGAAATGTTTCTTCTGACTGCAGCTTTACAAAACAAGGGATGAGAAGTACCTTCTCGATTTACAAAGGGTCAGTGGGCCACAGCTCCTGTTTCTGGACCTGTGTTCTGCCTTTCTAACTCAGCTGAGAGTCCTGTAATCCCGCTGGCTTTCCAAGTGCAATCTTTGAGGCACCCATAAGTCATATTTGAGATGTACATATTTTGCTATGGACTATATTTCTCCAGTAGATTATATTCCTGGAGCATATAGACATTAGAGGCTGTCGTGATTTTCTTAGACGGTTGTCACCTAATATCCAGAAGGAGAGGTATCAGGCAAAGATGGAGGCCGCCCTCTTTGATTAGATTTGAAACTTTATGCACTTTTTTTTTATTCCCGGAACATGCTATCTCGTTAATGGCGATCAGACTTGCTTGGTACCCGGCTTGAGAAAACCTTATTAAAACGGAAGTTGCTCGTTTAAATGCCAGTTCTTACTTTAATAATTGTTGTGCATTTATCTGAATGCATCTGTCAGAAGTCCAAATGAAATATGAATTCATGGTTTGATGACACCATTGATTTTGTATGCTCGATTATGGTGTTTGGTATGTTGGGGAAAACGCACAGGAAAAACAGTTATATGTCACAATTATAAGTCAACTGATAGGCAGGCTGTTTACTATATTTTCTAGGATGTACTAGTAACAAAGAAAGCTAGGATTTACAGAATACTGAGTCTAATGCTACACTAGCTCTGCAAAGCTGATTCCAAGACAAGGAGATAATGCACAAGGTCAGTAGGTAATTTTTCAGTGGGAAATACTATAAAAACTGTACTAGGTACGCTATCGGGGTCTCTAATCTAAACTACTACTATAATTTACAGCGCAATTTCATTACAATGCACAATGAATCAGCTGTTCAGCGCAGACGTTTGACCTCTGCATCCTCCGCTGAAGCAAGCTGCTCCATCTGCTCGGTGATCTGATCAACCCTGTCCCGGTGA
This sequence comes from Zoysia pacifica, assembly GCA_001602315.1. Taxonomy (NCBI): domain Eukaryota; kingdom Viridiplantae; phylum Streptophyta; class Magnoliopsida; order Poales; family Poaceae; genus Zoysia; species Zoysia pacifica. The sequence continues at coordinate 25,851 of BCLH01002156.1, forward strand.
TAGAGGCTGCTGCGGTCTACTGCTACCGTCAGCTCTTCATTTGCTTCTGTTGGCTCTCTTTTACAATCGCCGAATCTTGGGGTTTCGGTGAGAAACCGTTCCCAGAATAGATCGTTCACCTTAGCTGGTTCATGGGAGCCTCCGGTTTCAGTTGTGACCTCGTCTTGTGAAGTATCAGCTGTGGTGGTATCAGAGTTCATGTCTACTTCAGCAGTCCTCGGAGCATCTTCATGGAGGTCTGGTAACAACAGCATCGGGCTCTGCGCGTACCACGAAGACTCGGCAAATCCAGCGGATGAGTAGACATGCCCTGTTGATGGCTGCACATCGATGTTGGTCTCCATTGGCGCTGATTGCACCTCACCGACAGGGACGACAGGGCTCGGTGCAGCCGAACAAGCGAACAAGTCTTCAGCAGAGCCTTCACTCGCCCTCTGGATGAACTTCTCCAGGGAGACCAGGGACATCTCCATCCTGTCGAATGGCTCGGCACTCACAGGGTGCGCCGGAAACATGCTCGGAGTTTCTCTTACCGCACCCGTCGTCGGCAGGAACGGCACTTGTCGTTCCTCGGCGGCGGCGTCATCGGCGAAGAAACCGATCTTCTTCGGTACCCTCCTCTTCTTGCTGAAATGGTCCGTCTCCAACAGGGACCCTGAAACACCCCCGTTGCTCCGCAGGATGTCGCACAAGGAGGCTACGATGTTCTTCTGACGTTGGTCCATCTGCATCAGCCTGTCCTCCAGCGACTGCATCTGCCAGTCGATGACGCACTGCTGCTGGTGGTGCTTCTGGAGGTCAGCGAGGAGAAGGCTCTTCTCGTACTTGAGCCGGTTGATCTCGTCCTCGTACTCGCGCCTTTCGGACTCCGCTAACGGCGCGTTCACTTGGTTCTGCGGCGAGTGGCTGTGCACTGGTTTGCGCCGGTGGATGTTCTTCAGAAGGTGCGTGTAGCCCCTTATGAAGTCCTCGTTAGCGAACTCCCATCTTTCCGGATCAATTTTTCGAAACCCCTGAAAGATGATGAGTGTAAGTTCAGCAACCAGAACACCGAGATGAGATGAAGAAACCACGTGAACTAACACTGAAACATAATAATGAACTCGATCCTAAATTCACTTGCAAATGGGAGAGCAGGAAAAACATGAAACGTGAATGATGTGACAGAGTTGATATTGGCCATGGAAAATCGCGACGGACAAAGTATCGAAATGTCTACAATGCATCTGATATCGATAAAATCGATGAGAAAGTAGAAAAGCAAGATCTCTACCAAGCAATTTGGAACGAGGCAGCAGGTCAGTTTAGTATGGCACTCACATAGGTGTTGAGCTGCCTGATGAAGCTGGAGAAGTTGCTGTGCTTGAAGTACTTGGGCAACAGTTCCTGCGAGAACTCCGGCGGGTTCCACACGACGAAGCTGGCGCCGCCAGGCCCCCACGACACGACGCGGTTGGTCGCCGGGTCCTCCACCATCTCGTAGGTTTTGATCAAGAACGGCGGCGGCGAGCTCGACCCGCCACCGCTGCGCGATTGGGAACCCTCCATGCCGACGCCCGCGGTCTCTTTCTCCCTCCAAGTTCCCAACAAGATCGGTCGGTATCAACCAGCCCAATTAATGAGGGACGCAGGTATAAACTCGGTCTCAACGCCGCTTCTCAAGTCTCAACCGCCACCACAATGGACTCGCGCAAAGTTCACGCTCAACTGCAGCAGGAATTCGCACCAGGTTGCTTGCTGTGAAGAAGGGAGTTAAGCTGCCTTTTTGGTCGACCAGCTCGACTTGCACTGCAAGAACGAACGAAATCACGCACAAATTGAAGGAAGAAACGGAGAAGAAAATCCAGCGTAGACGCACCTAACTACTGCCGATCGACGGGTTCAAGCAGATGAGAGAAGCACGAGCCGCGCCAGGAGCAGAGCCGGAGAAGAACCACTTGGTAGAGACGACGAGCCCAGCCCAAGTCACGGCAGCTCGCTCCGATTCTGTCCGGGCATTTCTTCTCAAACCCCTCTTTTTTTTTTCACACGATTTTTGTCAGTTACTCAGCTCTTCGCGCTCGCCAAACTGAAAAAACCGGACTTCAGCTCGGCGCGGCGGGAGAATCAGGAGCGGATCGGTGGCGGGTTGGCGCCACCGGTGCCGGCGCGGCGCGGAGGTCTTATAAGGCGGGGACTGCGAGGAGCCGTCGCCGCCGCCACTCGGACGTGGACGGGCACGCATCCTCACTGGCTTCCTCCGGTCGTTGCATGGGATATTTGACTGACCAATGCGCCGTGTGGCTCCAGTCTCCGCCACCCAGCCTCCCTGCTTCTAGAAGACAAACCCGGCCGTCGTCAAAGTTCGCCGCCAGCCCAGGCCAGACACAGTGCGGTCAGCGGACCGCGCGCTCGTGTCGCTGTTGGTCGTCCGATGATCCGACCACTAGCATGGTCCCCCAGCTTGGAAAAGGCGCTGCTAGATTCGGCGCTCGAACGTTCAGAGGAGGTTCCCTGTCCGAGGCCCAGTGATCACTCGCAAGCGAAAGCAGATGGTGGCAATACCGCCAACGGTGGCGGCGGAACCTTCCTGTCAGCCTGCGCGTCGACCGGTGAACTCACTCACCGATCGTCCAGCATCCGGCTGCCGGGAAGACGCCATTCCATGGCAAGTCAAGACCACACCCAAGCCCCCAGTCAGCCCAGAATGTGAACCCGGCCGGCGACCGTTCCGCGCGAGAATATTCACCACGGGACCGGGGCTCCATGCGCCGTGGAAACCCAGGCTTCTCTACCGGCACACTGCACCAAGAAAGGCAGACGGCGACGGCGACGTCCCGATTTCGACCGCTCGCCGCCGCCGCCGCCGCGGAAGCCCCGCGAGAACGAAGAGCTCGCGCGTGTGTCAGCTGTGTTGTCACCTCGCAGCATGCACCGCGACTCGAGGTGACCTCGGCTTCCCGGTGTAATATTTTTCTTATGATTCTATCATTGCCCGTATGTCTTCTAGAGGAACATGGACTTTGAGAATATATACTTCTAGGTCGTTATCGAGAAATTTGAGTACTTTCCACGGGTGCCCGTGTCCCTTCTAGAATTTGCAGTTTTTGCTCGCTCCCGTGACTCCTATAGCATATTAGTAGTACGACGCACGACATGCATCCATTCATCACAGGATAAAACCGTTGTCGTCATTTTTCCTCTAGAAAAGTTGACGCATCTCTGCTATTTAATCACAATGCCTATGCGGCTCTGCCGCGTGCCCAAAAAAAAAAAAGTTGATGAAATCCGTTAGCTAACTGCAAAAGGACCGGGGTACATGAATACTCCCTCGATCTGTTCCGTAATAAATTTACATTTAGGTTTCATATATTTTAAGTTTGAGGCCAATAATTTTGTATAGATTAATTAACTTAGACAACATGAGACTTATCATCAAAAAAATATTTTTAAAATATAGTTTTTATATTATTAAAGTATTAAATTTTTGTACAGTGAAATGTGAGTGTGGTATTGGAGAAAAATTAGAGATTTGTCACCGTTATGAATGTGTCATGCTCATTTGCCATCTTCTCCAATATCTTTATAAATCTATTCTATCTAAAAAAAACTATGATGTACCTTTTAAAACGATTTGCTAATATATGTTTTGTTATTGACCTTTTCTACTGTCCTGGAAAACACTACTACTTGGAGAAAGATGGTACCTCACGTAATGGCTTAGTGGCTTGTTGTACATAAAGTATCTGTTAAAAGTATTAAAATGTTTTGAAATTTGGCTCTTAGAATTTCTAAAAACAATTCACGAGTTGATATGAAGTCATGGTTTGTGTGGATGTAGAACCATAGCGTTTTCCTTTCTGAATTTGTGATTCAACAATTTGCATCAGTTCCAATTGATAGGCCTTTTGTGAACAGTCCAGATGCACCCTTGGTTCGACACTTAATCCTTCTTTTGCGTTTGCTTCGCCGAAATGTTTTTCTGTTCTGAAATTGATACACATTCTGAGGAGATGCTTACTTGATGAATACATAGTACTAACTCCGTTTCAAAATATAAATATTTTTAAATTTAGTCAAAGTCAAATTCTTCTAACTTTTACTTAATAATATTTAAAAATAATTTTTATGAAAGTTTGTTTTACGATGAATCCAAAAAATATAATTTTTATATGATAAAACATCATTAATTTTTCATTAATAATAGTCAAAGTGATAAAAGTTTGACTTTAACTAATTTTAGAAATGCTTATATTTTGAAACAAAGAAAATATGTGTTTTTTTAGAAAATGAAATATCATTCCCACCTCTGTGTTTTCGCACACAACGTTCTTATTTTTGATCCTTACAAAAATTCGACTATATGACTCAAGATGACTAAAAAGAAGAAAGCAATTTTAAGACTAACAAAGCGCCTATTATTAAATTTCCAACCATAGGATGCGAACAATTCAAGTGCAATAGTTTCCAATTTTATGTTTGCCATTCTAAATGATTCTTTTACGTTCTCATCATGCTGCAGTTACGACCAAAAGCGCATCTAATATGTTTCTCTGAAAATACCTGCATAAAAGATGAATGTTTGCAATTTACAAAGATCAGCATCTCACACCAATATGTGGTTTGCATACTGTAACTAAAATTCTGGCATAATCTCATACAAGTAAAGAGTTTACTTACAGGGACAGATACTATTTTTAGTATATTGTGCGAAAGGTTAAAAAAAGCGAGCACGCTGACTGGTCGAATGATCAAAGAGAAGATGGCAGAGTAGAACAGAGTGCACGCCGAGTCGCCGACACGGTAACGTTCGCCAGTGCACAAGACTGTACTGTGCATCAACTTATACAGCCTATTTTCCCCAGCTGATCCTTCCACATTTCGAAGGACCATTCACAAGTTTTTTTTTCTCAACTGGGAAAAAAAAAGGAAAAGAAAACCGTTACGCGCAGCGGCGCAACCACGAACGAGCGCCGAGCTACCCTTGCAGTCCGATCGAGGCGAGCTAGTGACCAACGCCAGGACTGGGCACGGAGCGCATCAACCGCTCGGGCCTCGCCGCGAATTTCCCCGGCACCCGCGCAGCCGCCGCCTCGTGGCCGTCGCTCGGTGGCGGGGGCACACGGAGCCCCAGACCGCCCTCCTCGAAATACATCACGTCGCCGCCTTCCTCGTCGGCCGCGGCCGGCACCTCGCGTGCCTCGCACGGACAGCAACGGGAGGACAGGAGCAGGCACATGGCGAGGACCGCCGCCCACACGGCCCGCCGCATCGACGCGCCCATCTGGACACCGCTGCATTTGCCACGAGATGAACCCATCATTCCCTCCCTGGGCTAGAAGGGAGCTAGACGGCGCGTGTTTTTTGTGGGTTTCCGAACGAGCTGAACACCAGGATGACGGTGCACGGCACTCGTGTTGCTGCTCTCTGCTCTAGTTGGAACTTGGAAGAGGCCGGTTTGGTTTCGCTCGTCGAATGGGTATTTGCTTTGCAGATCGCCGAGACTCTTATGGGTTGCTCGTGCTGCTGATGGGGCCGAGTGCCGCGCCCTACTTATATAGCCTCGCGGCGCTGATGATTCCTGGTCTCCGGTGGAGAGCTCTTCACGACGGACCGCCGGCCTGAAACTCAAAGCATCTTTTTCCCAGAAGGCAGTGTCTTTTCTATTCAGTGTTTTCTTTGTTCTAGTAGCCTAGCAAGATAATTATTCGGTCATTCTATACGATATAGATATAGAGTACAATTTTATACCATGAGGAGACTTTACATTTAGTTCTGTTACAGATGTATACGTAAGAGAAACACGTTACAGATGCTGACATGTTGAGTACTACTAAGTGCTAATCTGAACCTATCAATATGATGGCCCATGTGTTATTATATACATCAGAGGTTAGTTAGTTAATCCAACTGATTAGTTAACCCGTCAAATTTTTCTGACGAAACCTACACTCGGCAAACACGAAGCATCATCTTCACGACAAAAGCAGCATGAAGCCTCAGCCTCAGCCTCAGCCTCAGCGTTAAACTGAATATTTTTTACACTTGTAGGGCGCCTGTGCTTCGACGATAGTAGTAGCATTCTTGACCTAGCTACGAGAATTAGAAGTAGTAGCAATATATATAACCTAGCGGCATCTCGGAATGTCAGCATGTTATTAGCCACAGGCTCGCAGGGAAAACCGAAAGGGAATCGCGGAAACGAGCGGCGACGAGCGAAAGCTGCGCGACAAATCTCAGAGAACGCATTCCAGGGGAGCGGCCAAGATTTAACATCTGGTTTGTACCGTTCTTTGTTTGCTCCATCTGCTTAATTGCGTACTCAAAGGCGTTCTCGTGGAAATATGACATATTTGTCCGGTACTTTACTTTGCTCCTTTTGGTGTTTTATCAATTAGAAGAGACCAGCAGCAGCATTTTTGGAACAAAGGTCACTACTTCCTCCGATTTAAAAACATTAACATCGTTAAATTTGAACATCAATTTTAATTATTTATTTTATTTAAAAATATAATAAATATAATATATTTTATTATAATTTATTTTATCATTAGTGATATTTGAAATATGACTTAATAATTTATATATATATATTTAAAAAGATAATATTCAAAATCAACGGTGCCAATATTTTGAAATCAGAGGGGGTAAATTGAACTCAGAAGTTTTTTAAGGTTCTCGTCGCGTTGAGTTTTTAAAATTATTATAGCCGCCCGTGATAGTTTTGCAAAAGTGAACAGAGCGTGGAAGGTATAGCAAGACAGTTTGCAAAGTCCCTTTTGCGTTGTTGGTTAGGTCACAGTTTAATTGGGATAGCCGGACCAGGTTACTATAGTTCGCGGCGAAATGCCAAGGGTTACTTGGACCCTCGCTACGTACGTGGCTCCAGGTGCTTTCGCATGCTTTTCAGAACAAGCATGTGTTTGTTGGAGCATGCGAGCCGCTCCGCTAGTGCCAGCTGTTCGGAGTCTGGACGGTTGAGATTGACGCGACCCACTCGCTACGTACAAACGTGCGGTCGTGACACCTGAGCCGTCCGTGGCGTCCTCGTCGTCCCTGTCACGCACGCCTGCTTATTCCGTGCACCGCGCGGCAACGGCGCCACGGCGGCGGCTCCACTCGCGCGTCGGCGTCGAGCGCGCGTGCCGCTGTGTTCGTTCGTTGCTGCCAGCTTCTCGCTGTAGTACACGCGTGGACGTTCCGTGTCGTGCCCGGAACGCGTCGCTCGCTCGTCGCTACCGCGACGTTCGCGGCGCCGCTCGGCTCGCTCCCAGGACGGAAGAGGTTAACGCGCCACGTGGCGGCAAGCGTGGGGCGCCATCGCGTTCGCGCCAGGCGTTCGAGCTCTGGGACAGGGATCGCGGGCGACTCCGACTCTCTTCGCCTTCTCGCGACCAACCCGCCTCCCTCGGCCGGCGGAGACATCGCCTGCAGTGATCAGGTCACGATCACTTTTGCCTGAGATCAATCGACCCGGTGATTGTAAATTTTGCGCTCTCGTGCTTTTGGGTTTGGCAAACTCCTAGTGATCTGGTAAGAAATTAGGAGGCAATAATGTGCCGCAGAATTCGATCTTTTTCTCTAATCGATCGCGGCCGATTTGGTTGCTTGAAACACTGCACACCAGTGCGGAGCCGCATGAAGTTCAATACACCCGCTGCTGCTGCTTGTCTGTATCGCTGAAACCACCACTTTTCAATACAGAGATTTGCTAAACGACACTACATTTAGCAGCAGAAATATCCGCAAACGACGCCATATATTCAGTAAAGTCAGCACTCTCATGTATAAACAACCAGATTCAGTGGCAGGGCTACAACGACTGCCAAGTGCCAACACAATTAACTGTACACTACTGAAACGCGGTCTTCATCGTCTCTTTGAATCGGAATCCAGAATCAGCGGCCAAATGTACCGTGCACATAATTTTCGTGGCTCTGTTCATGTTGAAAGTCCTCGCTCAAGAGTCAAGTGTCGCGGATCAAATTCGTTGGCTCACTCAAAACATACTTCGGCAGTTCGTATTTGGCACCTGCAACAGAGTTTTCAGGGTGCCTGTTAGCCACGAACAACTCGTCGAGAACACAGGAAATTTGCGAGTAAGAAATGTGGTCACCTCTCTCGTCATAGCAAAGTGTCATGTCAGGGTTTGAAACGATGATTCCAGCGCTATCCACAATGGTTTGTGCAAGGGCTAAATCAGACTCTGCAGCAGCTCTGAGAGCATCCCAAATCTCTGGACAAGGACACAGAAACATGGCTCTAAGGTGAATATTCGTTAGTCACAATCAATTAGCTTCTAAAAATTTGAACCATATGATGAACAGACTACCTTTCTGTATAACCATGTCTAAATCACCCAGAGATGAAACCACAAAAATACATAGCTTAGAAACGAGCGAAATCAGATTGGAATCCCTAGTAACACTTGGTCTTTACATGACGTAAATTCTATGTGCATCCAAGCCAGTACCAATATATTCAAGGTTCAGTATCAATTTTGGAAGCAATGATTACTAGGGGTTCTAATTGGTGAGATCACAACATCACACCATGAAAAGGTAAAAAAAAAAAAATGGATACTAGCAAAATGTAATCATGTGTGTGAGTTAAAGATGTATATCAACAGAAGAATTAGTGATGTTCAGCTTTGTTTTGAGATTTAACGTACCTTTTTGGCCACCATAGTGTGGAGATGTGTCCCAGAATTCATCACGCATCTGTTTGAGTTGCGCTGGTGTAATTGGATCAGTGTGCTTCCAAGCCTTAGGCTTTTTCAGCTTCTTACTATTCTCTGTTTTCATGAGAAAAATATCTTAACTATCATTGCTGATAGGCAGATCTATAGTTTTCTACAAGATAAAATTTTAATGTACAAGAGTTTTGCCAATAAATCCAGAGGATGAACACCCCATACGGTCCACCAAGGCACCACTCTATCAGGTGATTGGATACAGGCAATTGTCTGACAGGCACATCTTTAGAATCAATACAAGGGTAAAGTTTTTATCAAAAATATGCAAGAAAAAGTTAAAGCACAATTTCTTCAGATTATGAAAAGGATGTCTCAAATGATTTTTTTTTTAAAAAAGGACGTCACAATAGTGCTGAAAAGGAAAAAAGAAAAGTAAAAGGCAAAATTACTAATCACTGTATTATACTACCATGAGCAGAGTTACAATTAATGGATGATCCAAACTATGTTACTAACACTACAGCTAGGAAGCACTCTCTTAGCGAACGGAAATGATTTAAATTTCAAATAGAGAGCATATCAAGCACTCGCAGTCAAAGTGTCAAAAAACATAGTCTAATAAACTATTTCAATCTAGACAAGGCACCAGCAAACGAAAAGGAAAATTTACTTAATCCATAAATATAATTCTTGCATCCTATGGTGTGAATAAACCGTCACCCCGTTGCTCTCATTCTCATCATTGCTTTTACAGGTACAAACAAAATAGCTTCTGTCCTGCTGAGAATATAACCATCATTTCACATACCTTTTAGACAATGATAATGTTATCGCTCCACTAATCAAATACCACCTTCGTGAAGCAGAAGTTACCACTACTGACTCCATTATAGCGACAGGCTTATCAAAATTTGACAAGGTCATCGAGAAAAACCAGCAGCTGCGCCAACTTAAATAGGAAATCCAACACACATATCATCGCATCAATCCACCAGTGATAGTAAGCTAGATGTGGTTTTTATCAGAATTTCGCGACTGAATTCGTGCATTAAATCGATGTATTTTTGATCTAGGGATTAAACGACCACTTCACTCCAAAGAAAAAACGAACAAGATTGATGAACAATCGATCCCATCCTACTCATAACCACGGAGTCTGGTGGAAAGAACTAAAATCGGATCTTAGCTACCTAACAATTCACGGATAAAGGAAGCCGATCGAGAAGCAAGCATAGAAGAGTTACCACCATCGACTTTGGGAGTGGATCCAGCGCAACCCATGGTGACGGCCGATCAGACGCTCATGGAAGAACCTTGTGGAAGCGGAGCTGGATCTCGCGGCGGTGGAGGCGAGGGAAGCGGACAGGGAGAGCGGCAGAGCGCGGTGGATTGGAGGCGGGAGGGGTCGGAGACGCCGACGCGAAGCATCAGTGGCATGTGATGTGAGCCTGCGCAAAGAGCAAAGCCACGGAGAAAAGGTCCGGTGAAGGTGACGTCGCTGCGCAGGCGAGGTGCCCCGCCACGTCACCTCTGCCCCTTGCCCCACGTAGCCCACGTTCCCGGCGCCACACCTAGCCATCTGTTGCTGATGGATGGGATCATGGGACCCACACCAGTCCCACTGGTCGAAATGTCGTTCGCTCCTCCTTCCCTGTCCCTCTCTTCCAATCTTCCCCCACACCCACACACTAGGTACGAATGGTCAAGCGCCCACTGACATGTGGCCCTCACTTAGCAGGGTTTATATAATGTTTCTCCCCGTTTTCACTGAGGTGCAACGACAGCTCAATAGTGCTTTCACGCACCTCCCTCCTCCCAATTTTTCCTGTCTGTGGCGGGCTCACCTCTCCTCTCCGCCATTTCCCTTCGCATTTGGGAGTTGGTGTTGTTTTAAACCCTCAAAATCTAAGGAGTCCTTCGAAACACAGAATTTTCAATTAAAAAATTTCACAACCGTTTAATTTTAAAGAAAAAACACAAAAAACAGGAAAAAAAATATTCTCTAAAGACATAATCCACCTCTTCTCGGTCCTCTCCTCCTCGAGATCTAGGCCACCAAATCATGTTCAGGTAAGCAGTAGCACTGCTCTTGGCTTAGGCTGCGTATAGGGACCGCCGCTCACGGATTTGGGCACCGCCACGCAAAATCTTTGGAAGTTAAAATTTTTGTTTCATACTTTACTTTTTTCGGTAGGGTATATTGTGCATTCTACTTGGATTTTTTCCATTACTTCACTGAGGGTCACCACAGCAGATGGATCCGTAAGTTGACATGTTACTATGGTAGCGTTTGATTTAATTTATTTTTCAGAATTGTTTTGTCCTAATGGTTTACTTTTTTCCACCTTGTATTACTGATTTGGTACAAATAGCTTTGTATGCATATTTCTTTTATTACTATTTCTTAAGGTAAATTGAATACCGTTGTCTGATATCATTGACATGCTAGTCCTTTGGCTACGGGCACTGACACTCATCATTGCAGTTGGAAGAATAACTTGAGGCTTGAATTGCCTGCTTATCATGTTTTGATGCTCCAGTAAACGTTCACACTACATGACTTAAAAGTGTTCCAGAAATTAGTTGATAATATTGACAAGGAGAGACTTGGTAATGAGATTAGTATTTGATCTTTACATGTGAAAATTGATGTTTGTATTTCCCATGACAAAGGTTAACAGTTGTTGCTACACAGACAAAAATAGATTATATTTTTATGTATCCCAATACTTTTGATATGAAAAATTACATATGATTCAGATGATCTATTGGTCACTTGCAATGTTTCACTCACCATAAACAGAAAATGTGGGTTATAGTATTTTTTTGTATAACCGACATGTCCTAAACTATGCCTTTCCTACTACCTTGTCGAATTGAAAGTTTTCTCTTCGCTTAGTGTATTATGATAAGCAGCTTGATTTGCCTCGCTAATTGAATGATGCATATTGTGTGATTCGTCTATATTTTTCGTCCAAGTTTTGCTTCACCTGTTGACGAATTTTGGATGTAGGTTACTAAAAACTGTTGTTTTGTTTAATTGTACTTACAATTTTATTTTTTAAATATAATACCGCATGAATTGAGAGCGACAGTGCGACTGGGCAGATGAAGTTTGAAAAATAGAAATGTTAACTGGATTTTGAATTAGAAAATAAATGAATAATTTGGATTTAAAAAGAATAAAGTCCTACTTACTCCACTTCCACTTAAGTATAATCAAAGTCCAAATAATCTCTAAATTATGTTTTAGTTTATTTTACTCCACCAAAACATAATTTTGAGTCAATTTACTTCCTCATGAATTTTTTTAATTCTTCGTGCACAAGCGTAATTTTAAGATAAAATTTTATGAGATGATTAAGCACATCTAACACATATTTAAAAATTATTATTATTATTTTTATAAGGAAAGACATTTAATAATAAATTAATCTTTGAGATATAAAACTATATGCAAAATAATAGTAAAAAAATTCAAAACATAATTTTTTAATATGTATTATGATGTGCTCTATCATCTCATAAAGTTTCAAGTTAAGATTATATTTATGTACAAAAGATTAAAAAGACAAATTTTAATGAAAGGGTAAATTGACACAAAATCAAGTTTTGGTAGGGTAAAATAAAATAAAACATAGTTCAAGCGGATACTTAGACTTTGGCTATTTTTGATGATAGTTAATTTCATTTAAAAAATAGATGAATGAAGAGTGAAATTTTTTTCTTCTGTTTTCTAATCCCAAACCCATCCACAATATCTCTGTTTCCAAACAGCACCTGCGAGATTACTTACTCAATCCTCCTCGAGAAAACAAATCTGAAAAAGGTCTCTCTGCCTCTGCCGTCCGGCCCGTCCCTCGTCCGTGCGGCCGTGCCCAGCCAAGCCACATCCCCCCACGTCCGCCCGGCGATCGCGACGACCCGAGCCGGTGAGAGCGGGAGACCGCGCCCCCGCGGCGACGAGCGCCATGGGCGACGACAAGTCTCCGAGGAGCCTGAGCCCGTTGGGCTGCCGCGACCGCGACCGGGACCGGGAGCTCCTCATCCCCGTCTCTGGCGGCTCTGCCCCCGGCGACGGCGACGAGGACGGAGACAGGGCCGTGTCCTCCTCCGCCTCCGCCGCGCTCTCTTCATCCGGCCGCGAGGTGCGTTGGCGTCCCAGCTCCGTCCTCTCCGGCTCGAACCCCTAGGTTTCTCTCTTGTTAACGAGCTGCCGCTCGGTTGATTTTACGATCTGATTTTACAATCACTAGCCTGCGATTTGTGCTGGTCTATTCGTTTCACCTTTTAGCAACGGTTTTAATGGACGGAAATGAGGAGCAAATTGTAGCAGTTTTATGTGATGTGAAGTTATTTAGTGAGTACTGTTACATTTGGGGATTGAGAGCTATGGGAAATGGTACCATGTTCCTTGATTTGATCCGGTCATCTCCAGTATTGTCATATTAGTCATGAACTTGTCGGTGTCATTGAGAAATGCTGTTGACGTTAATTGTTTAGTGCACCCAGGAAGGAAAGCACTTTGCTTCGGTCGCTTTTTTCAGCTGAGGAAACTGGCTTAGCATCACCACCTGATCAAAAGAAAACATATAATACACAAAACACTTTGGTTCAGATATTTTAAAATTTTTATGCCTTGTGATATACATTTGAAACAATGATTTACATTTAAATTTTATGCCTTGTGATTTACATTTGAAATAATCATTGCTTTTCCTATTTGATACTTGGCTTATAGAGTAGCTTGGTCTCCAGAGCATCTTCTTTTGTATTGCGAAAGCTAAAACCTCTTTAGTACTAATTTTTAGGTCTCTCTCTTTTTTCGTTCAATACAGGCTTTTCATAAAGTGGTTCGTAGTTGGGCTTCGAAGAAGTTTATGACTGGATGGTAAGTCCCTCCAGGAAAATAATTCTCACTTTATCCTCTTGGTTACCGACTTAGTTACTACCTAGTCAATGAAACCTAGTATGGTTCCTAGTTTCTTTTCTTTTTCTTTCTGTCATGTTTGGTATGGTATTTGTGGTGATGTATTGTAGCATGAATTGGCAGCCACTTCAAAAGTCAAATTTCTGCAACATCTGCCCCCTTTAAACAGTAGGAAATCATCAGGCGGGTGATCCAACAACTATCAATGGGACTATTTAATTTGTAGAAACAATTTTCTTTTTCTTTGAACCTGGTTTTGCCTCATTCAATTACGGAAGATTATTTTAAAGAGCTCATGAGAACATTAGGTGGACTGTGTTAACAGTTTACCACTTACCCAATATCTCCTTAACTGTAAAACAGCAATGAAAATGTTAATCTAGATATTAAAAGAAATAGGACATATATTCCTGCAGTAGGAATGCCATATTATTCTCCATAACTTGGGTGTCGAAAAGCATTCTGTTCTTAGCAGGATGTTCAGTCCTTGTTATTGATAAAAAAACTTATGTACCTTTCTCTTGAAGTCTCACATTCCAATATCATGATAAGTCATGCCTTGTAGTTTACTCACATCATTCTAATGGCATATGTGGAAACATTCTTCAGTGGTGTTACTTTAATGATTTTGTCATTCTAGCAACATAAACTAATGCAGCTATTTTTTTTATGTTTGCCGGGACACCTTCAGTGTAATTCTCTTTCCCATAGCAATAACATTCTACATCACCTGGTGGTTCATTCATTTTGTTGATGGGTTCTTCTCCCCAATCTATGCAAAACTGGGCATCAACATTTTCGGTATGTGCATCAACTATTTTTTATACGAAATGCAGAGTTAGTGTGACATGATGATTTGCTTTCTGTCAGTTATCTTGTCATCTCTGGGAAGACCTTCTAGCTTATCGCACTTCTTCTCCTCACTTTGTGTTATGATGATTTCCCAGGTCTTGGCTTCATCACCTCTGTTACTTTCATCTTTTTGGTTGGAGTTTTCATGTCATCATGGGTTGGAGCATCTGTCCTTAGCCTTGGTGAATGGATTATTAAGCGCATGCCTCTTGTCCGTCACATCTACAATGCATCCAAACAGATTAGTGCTGCAATATCACCAGGTAAACTTATCATCACACTGGATTCAATCATGATAACATAGGTGCTAAATAAAATTATGTTGGCTTTTACAGATCAGAACAAACAGGCTTTCAAGGAAGTGGTCATTATAAGGCATCCTCGCATAGGAGAATATGCATTTGGTTTCATTACGTCATCAGTTTCTCTCCAGGTTTTCCAGACTCTTTTCACTACATAAGTCTTCACATGCATACATTTGGTTTATTTTGTGCATGAGCTATGTACCTAGTTTCTAGTTGTCTAGCTAGGTTTGAATTATTATAAAGTTGGAACTCAATTGTTTCAGTTACAGGCAAGTACTGTAATGATGAATTGATCTGACCCATTAGATTTTTCATTTGTTATTTCTTGTGTTAACCCAGAGTGCATACTTAATAGAAGCATTTTGAACTCATTATTTGATTTTATTGTTGCAGAGTTATTCTGGTCAAGAAGATCTTTACTGCGTATATGTCCCAACTAATCATCTCTACATTGGTGACATCTTAATGGTTAATTCGAACGATGTTATCAGGCCAAATCTCTCTGTTCGTGAAGGCATTGGTATTGCTTTACTTTCTCATATTTCTGGCCTTATTCCATTATTTGCTTCAAGAAATGGGGTTGAGTCGTTGCTCTTACCAAAAGACACTAAAATACCACAAATTTTGCAGAGATTGTTGTATCTGGTGGTATGTCGATGCCTCAAGTTCTGTCAACCCTGGATCCCCAGATGATCCTTGGGGACAGGTCTGGAGCGAGTAGAAGCTGATAAAATCTTCTTGTATATCTTCTTGTTATAAGAATGCAGACTGCCACGAGTAAAAAAGAAACAAACTAGATTCTGAGCGCAAGTATCTGTATATTAAGTAGAAGTAGTTTACTGACAGGCTTTGATCGTCCTTTTGGAGTTTGTACCATGGTTGTACACTTGGACACTATGCAAGGAAGACGCACTCCAGCTGTGAACTGTGAGGTCTAACTGTTGTAACATTGCTGTCCTCTTTTCCACCTGTTACCATGAAGTGGTGATTATATTTTTCCTTTTGGACAATTATGTTTAGCCCTGTACTACATTAGTTAAGCATCCTTGCTGTGGATCGCGAAGTTTTATAGTTATGGTCTTTTGCTTTCATTGTTAAGCGAGCTGAGACAACACATTTTATTCATCTTTTAAAATCCCAGTCTTATAATGTTAACGAGCTGCCATAATAGTTATAACATGCATTCAAACTCATCCAAAGATACAGTTGGCTTACCATCAGTTTCTTAATTCTTACAATTTGGCTTTTAGGCCTCTTTTGGAAATTCTTGTGATTTCTGTGAAATTTCTGCATTTTAAAGAACCCTTAATAACAATCTCTAAAAGCTTCTCTGCTCTACAGCCCGCAAATGCATGCGGTCATTTTGCCAGAAGGAAACGTATTTCATAAATTCGTTTTTGTGGTTAATAGACGAGATTTATATGCGAGTCCTATGAGTTGTCAAAGCGATGATACCTTCCGGGCCTGGGCCTGGGCCTGTGAGCTAGGGTGCACTTGGCTGGTCTGAAGCACTCGGACGGCTGTGTTTTACCTGTTCAGGATAATCCGATGGTTGCGAGGCGCCGCCCCAGCAAAACCCTAGACGCCTATATATAAGGACACGCTAGCGGGGGCAATACATCGCGCCGCAATCTCATCAGATTTCTTCCCTCTCTGCTGGGCATTTCTTATCGCCGAGATTGCTATGCGAAGCTCCTATGGTTTCGGTCTGCTATATCTTTTCTTGTTTTGGATTCGATGTCTTGATGGAGGATCAGGGTTTCTTTCGGTGCTGAGGACGATGAAGATTGTATCTTAGGTCTCGTTCGTCGTAACTGGCATCTTTGTGCCTTGCCGACCATTCTGATATATCACCACCCATATTCCGAGTCCTCTCTTGAGCAGAACTCCACTGCCCATCTAGGTTTTCTATCTTGCTTTTGTTGCCTCTCGACGATTTCTTCTTTGATACAGTTTTTTTCGACCTGTGATTAGATTCAATAATAGACAAGCATATGTCTGAATCTTTCTTTGTGGAAAAGCCTAATCTTCTCTATGAGGTCTACACAAAGCTTTTTTTTTAATTTTATTTAGTTTTTCCCCCATTTTATCCTGCGGTCTAGGGAAATATTGTTTGTAATGGCCGGATGATGAGCAAAAATGCATAGTTCAGATGATCAAACCATAGTGGTTATGATTACTTTAAATAATAGTCTTTCGCTCCTAACTGACGGCAACGATCTTCCTTATGTTTACATTGTTGAAAATATGTGGTTCTCATTTCCATCCTGATTTTCATCCGTACCTAAATGGCGCTGTACGGCTGTTTCCCGAGAATGGCTACAGTTGAGGTCGCTTCTGTGGCTCGAGGGAGAAGGACCAGCGTTAAAGGGCTGACTATGTGGCAGCTGAAAAAAGCAACAATTTGAGTAACGCACGACGAATTTTTTTTAAAACGGGATACCCCTTTTCCATTACTCACGTAACGGAAAAATAAGTAGGTCTTACAAAACGGAGATGACATTGACCTCGTGAAATAACTACTCTCTTCCTTCATAAATATAATTATTTTAACATTAAAAATTTATTTTTTATTATATATCATTCTCATCATCGATAACTGCCACATGGCAAGAGTCACGCCAAAAGGACTACAAAACACGATCGTTCAAGCACAGATGTTCGCTAAACAGAAGTTTGAACACAGCTCTTCAGGCACCCAGAACAACTTCCTTCGCCTTCTCCAGCGCTTACTCCTCCGTCTCTGCAGTTTCGGGCAGCTGAAGCATCCTCGCATGGCCTCTCCTTTGCTGAAATCTGTCGACCGCCGTCATAATCTGAAGGAGGCTCCACCCCTCCAATGAGATCTTCCTTAGTAAGGTCTTTTAACAAACCTGTCTAATATTTTAGGAAACAGCAAGCTTGATAAATAATGTCATGAAGATTATTAAGCAGTTTTCGATCAAAACAAGCTTTGTTCCTAGTCTTCTATATAGCTCAAGTAATTGCAGCTAAACTTGAAACATAAAAAGATTCACCCCCTGGCATAAACTTCTCAATCCACTCATAGAACTGAGGTGGAGTTAGAAATACAGTTAGCTCCAATACAAATACCCACATATCTCTATACAACCTTAGCCACTGGGCAAAGAAAGAACAAGTGGGTTGATGATTCTGCTTGTGTACAAAATCACAAACGTTATGGCTTGGCCAATTTCTCTTCTTTGTATTATCTCGGGTGAGCACAACATTTTGTTCAAGGAGCCAAAGAAAAATCTTAATTTTAAGGGGAACTATAGCTTTTCAAATGTGTTTGTTAGGTTTTTGACTAAAACTAGCACAGATCTTTTTGTATAATGACTAAACATTAAAGCATCCATGTTAATGGAAAACCCATTTTAAAATATCATCACCATCAGATCAAGGGTATCCCATAAGTTTGGTCCTAATCTCATCCCATTGATGATAACAATTATTATCCCACCATCTTTTAAAATTCAGCTTTCATCTTTTATCTTTATAATCTTTAACAGTAATAAACTGATCATTACAGATATTATAAAGAGAGGGAAAGATGTCGGCTAGAGGCTTCTCAAATAACCAACAATCCTCTCAAAACAGGGTCTCAGAGCCATTCCCAACTATTTTTTTTCTACCCAAAAGATATAGATTTTTGACTTAAGATCACTCCAACAGGGAGAATCAGATTTTTGTGTTTCACTGAAGTAATCTTATCATTCCTTAAGTACTTTTTCTTAATAATATCTTGCCAAATTTCAGTCTCATTTTCTAATTTCCACCACCATTTACATTAAAAATTCACATTCATCCACATTA
>BCLH01002156.1:44432-59625 GCA_001602315.1 Zoysia pacifica
ATTTTCTCTTGGTACCTCCCCTTGCCAGAAAAATGTTCTTTTAGCTTTATCAATGCTTTCAATCACAGATTTGGGCAGCAAATACATGGACATATGATCTATAGGGGTATTAGATAAACTTGCATTGTTAAGTGTTAATCTGCCACCAAAGGACATAGCCCCCAATTTTTTTAGAAATTTTCTGTGTAAGAAGGTTCCAATCCCTGACAAAGATTCTAGAAGGACTCACTCGTACTCCTAGATATTTGATGGGAAACATGCCCACTTGGCAATGAAATAAATCAACATAAGTTTCAGCAGTATCATTATCTCTCCTAATCAAAACAATTTCACTCTTTTGAAAATTAAGCTTAAGCCCAGACATTAATTCAAACATATAAAGCAGAAATTTCACATTGGTAGCTTTTTGATAATCATGTTGTAGACATAAGATTGTGTCATCAGCATACTGCATAATGGCTACCCTATTATCAATCAAATGAGGAACTAGCCCAATAACTAAGCCACTACTCTGCGCTTTATAAAATATTTTAGTTAGGCAATCTGCTGCCATGCTAAACAAAAAAGGTGGTAAAGGACCCCCTTGCCTTACACCTTTGTAACTAGCAAAATACCCCCCAACTGGTTGTTCAATTTCACACTAAGAGTACCACTGCACACCACTTGTTTAATCCAGGAAATCCAAGGTGGACTAAACTGTTTTATTTCTAAACATTTGAATAAGAAACCCCAATTGACTTTGTCATAAGCCTTTTCAAAGTCTAGCTTTAAGACCACTCCCACCTGTTTAGTTTTTTTAGTTTCATGTAATATCTCATGCAGAGTCATAATACCATCCATAATATTTCTATTGGGAATGAAGACATTCTGACTTTTGTCAATTAACTTAGACATAAAAGGCTCCAATCTGATAGTTAGAACTTTAGTAAGCAGCTTGTAGATACAATTCAGTAGGCAAATAGGTCTGAAAAGCTGCATTCTATCAGCAGAATCTGTTTCAGGCAACAGAGTAATAATGCCATAGTTAAACCTACTCACATTACACTTATTACTATAAAAATCATAATTTTTTTTCATAATATCCAATTTAACAATGTCCCAGCACTTTTGAAAAAAATCAATAGGTAGACCATCTGGTCCAGCCGCCTTATTAATCTCCATGTCAAAAAGGGCATGTTTAATTTCTTCTTCAGAAAAAGGTCTATCCAAGATCTCATTATCAATCATGTTTAATTTGCAATTATCATCCCAAATTTCAAGATTAATTTAAATAAGATTTCCAGGGGCTTTACCAAAAAGATCTTTACAGTAAGATGTCGTATGATTCAATAACTCAACAGCACCTTTTATCTCCCTATCTCCATCTTTTAAGCTAAAAATGGTGTTTTTCCTTTTTCTACCATTAGCAATCCTATGGAAATAAGAAGTGTTATTGTCTCCATGTAAAAGCCATCTATATTGAGTTCTTTTGTGCCAATAAAGCTCTTTTTCTGAATATAAATTTAAAAGAATGGCCTGGATATCCCATTTTCTCCTAGCTTTCACATCAGAAACAGGAGTGTGCTCCTCACTCTCTTCCAAGGCAGCTAGCTCATCCTGTAAACTTTTCTTTCTCTTTTTAGTATGCCCAGCCATATTGGCCCCCCAACCTTTAAGAAAATCTTCAACCTTTTCATCTTGTATTGCAAAATGTCAATAGCATTATTTTTAGGAGTAAACTCCTGTCAAATCCTTTCAACATGCTTCAAGAAATCAGGATGATTCATCCAAGTGGACTCAAACCTAAAAGGTTTAACAGATTGTTTTTTCTTGGTAATAGATGAAACAATCAATAAATTGTGATCAGAGGAATCTTTAGGCCTCTTCTAGACTGTTACTAAGGGGAATATCGTTTCCCACTCCTTTGTGACAAGAACTTTATCAAGTTTTTCCAAAGTGAGAACAGTTTGATTATTAGACCATGTGTACATTCCTCCACTCATATCTAACTCTCTAAGTTCATGATTGTGGATAACAGCATTAAAAGTGTGAGAAAACTGTGATAGCACATTTGGTTTATTCTTCTCTGTACTATATCTAATCATGTTAAAATCACCTCCCATTATCATGGGTAAAGTATTATGTGAGCAACATAATGCCATTTTAGAAAGAAAGGTAAATTTATCTTCATCTTGAGGGGGACCATAAACATTCAACAGATTCCACTCTTTATTGTTCTGTTTATCTTTCAGCATAACACCCAAAATGTAAGTTCTCTTATAGATTTTAAGCACTTCAAAATTATCTTTATTGATTCCAGAAATTAGTCCTCCAGATCTACCCCTAGAAGGAATCCAAATCCATTCATACATCTCTAAAGGATCTAGTTTCTTAAAAAAGCAAGAAGAGAAGTCTTTCTTTATAGTTTCTTGAAAGCAAACAAAAGAAGGGGTGTGTTCTGCTATCAACTCTTTAATGTGGGTAGGCATCCCCTTCTTGCCTACCCCTCTAACATTCCAAAAGAAACCTAACATTTTAAACATTGTTTGCCTTTCTTTCTCACCTCCCTCACAGGCCTTTGTGATATTGGAGGGATATTTTTATCAGATCCTACCATCAGAGACCTGTTCTTTAAACCTTTATTCTTCCTAATTTTACATTTCTTTTTATTAGATTTCTTGTTACTAACAATAACAAAATCTTCAGGATATAAGTATTCCTCAGACTCCATCCATTAAGGGAGTTTAGGGGAGGAAGGTTCTTCAACAATGTCATTTAGATCAGTGGAGTTATTACTTACTGCCTTAGCATGCAACACACATCTAGCCTCTTCCATATTTCTAATCATATCTAGCACCTCAAAATCATTATGTGACATTATAGCCCCCATATCATTAGCTTTTTACATTAATTCATCATTAGATAAGATAGCAAAAGAGTTACTGGTATGAGAATTAACAAATTTGGGATTCTTAGGAGGGGGGTACCTTTTAAATTGCGTTTCCTTATTCTCTGCTCTACAGCTTCCATCACCTTCATGTCTCCTCTATCCAGCCTGCTTGAATGTCTAGTAGGTGCATCCAACTGCTTCTTCATGGCCTGATCTTCTTCATTAGACAACTTAGCTTTTTCTTTACTTTTCTCTTTAATCTCTACTGCTTGAGCAAAAACAGCTTGGACCACCTGCATCACTTCTTTACTTTGAATACCACTTTCCATAACCACCTCTTCTTCAGGCAGAACTACCTGTCCACCCAATAACTCTGGACTATCACTAGCTTTATCCTCCACATTCTTGCCTTTGAGTTCCATATATCCTTCTTGGGGTTTGTGATATTCCACACTAGACTCAGTTTCTCCTTCTACAATTGAATGTACTTTAAAAGTATTTCTCATCGCATCCACCACATGTCTTTTTGGAATCATCATGTGATTAGAGCATCTCATCATCTAGGTAGCTTTTTTCCTTTTGGGGTTAACATCAGAATTCTCCTCAGAAATATCCTCATCCTCCTCACTGACATCCAGGTTTTTGATTGCTTCAATTTGATCCCCTTCAGACCCCCCTATGTCATTAGGCTCAAAAGCACCAGGACCAATAGAAGCTTTACTGGCATGAAACACTTTGTTCATAGATATTTTAGGTGGAGCAGACATCAAATGAAGAGAAGTGGATGTCTTCTTGTATGTCTTATCCCCATAGATCACAATGGAAGGATTTTTTGATGAGGTGGCTTGATTATCAGATTGCATCTTAGCCTTCTTAGCATTTTTCTCTTCATTTAGATTTTGAGCATCATTCTGAAAAACTTTCACATCAATGCTCGTTTTAGGGATAGGATCTTCCATATCAGATTCCCTCTCAAACAGAAAATCATAAAAGAAATCCCCTATCTGACCTTCAGCATCTACTGGAACCTTTGTAATGTCTCTATAGCCGATTGTGATTCTCACATACTCTTTGCCCAAACTGGAATCATCAATCTCTAGAGTTTTCCCCACCAAAGATCCAACTTCAACTATAACCCTTGCTGTTCTATTGACTAATGGGATTCTTCTCACTCTAAACCAAGCTTTCTGTAATTCCCCTTTAGCTCCCACAGCCGGGTCCCATGGCATAACATTGAAATTGACATTGGTACTCCTTATTTGAAAGCTTCTAAAGTGAGACCATTCTTCTATCTTCTTGGCATTGGGGAACCTCATGCTCAATTGATTTTCACTCTACTGTTTGACTTTGCATCTCCATCTCACTGCAAAGATACTCTGTATTTCTTGGTCAATTTGTTGTGCTGTGGCTGAGCCCTCTGTGACAGTGATCAGGGCAGTGTTGAGCATTTCCTTCAATGCATCAGCATTCTAAACATTCTCTATGGTGAAAAAATCCTTGACAGTCAGTTTGAGCCCCACACAACTTAGCCATATAATCCCATGTCTTCTTCTGCGGGCACAGTCTAGCACTATGATTCTCTTTGCCACACTCTTTACATTTCTCCATAAAGGGACACTCAAAAGCTAAATGTTCTGTAGCACCACATACATAACAACTCATGTTGAATTCTCGAACTGGCCTGCTAGCCTTTTGTCCCCAAGAACTTTCCTGAACAGATCCAGAAGGACCTCCACTGGAAGACTGATGGAACTAATTATACTGCATATGGCTTTCCTGATGAGGGATATAAGCTTTTTTCTCAACCCATTGTTTCAACTTAGGCTCATAATAGGTATTTGATTTCTCCACCCACTGCTTCATCTTTAGTTCTTGAAATGGTTCTGGTTTGGGGATCCAACGATTAGGTATTGGATTAACCCCTTCTTGGTTACCTTGAACACCAGTACCCCCAGGACTAGAGGATTGAGCTATCGTTTCACCTGCACCTTCCTTGTTAGCATCAGCTCATTCCCCTCCTCTAAACCTTTCGAATGATCCATGCCTCCAGCATCCCCAGAAGCACTTCCCCCATAAGCCGTACCACCTCTGCCAAAACCTCGAGACCCAGAACGAGCACGCGACAAGCGGGAGAAAGTTCTACTTGCACTTCGCCCGGTGCGGAAGGATCCATAGCCACCTCCACGATTTCCTTGATTCATCTTCACACACACCACGGGCCGACTGGAATGGTTGTGTCTTGACCACGGATGCGAACGACCTCGTATCACCACCGATGGTATCAGACCAGCCAGTGGATGAAGGTTCGCGGGGGGGGGGGGGGGGAGATGAGGGAAGAACGAAGTGAATGATGGGAAGTTCGGTGGTGGTAAGACTGGCGAAGCAGCACCGCCGTGAAAAATCCCCGACCCCGGCTTAGGCTTAGGGTTAAACGGAGATGAACCCGAAAAAGAATGAGAACTCGACTCGCGCTCTGGGTAGAGACCGGTATCACCTCCCGTATGCGACTGTCAGCCGGATAAGCTCCGCACACCCCAGGGAACACGTGAGCATTTCTCCACGCCAAATCACCTGCACCGCGTCCATGGGACCACAGACGGTCGAATGGCAGGAAACTGCGTGCGTGAGGAGTACGAACCTGCTTCTTGGGCTCGATGTGATGATCCTCTCTCGGTGGCCGATCACCATCCGACGGTGGTGCAATGGTTGTCAGAGAAGGTGCGGTGTCGCCACGAGGATCGCCTAAGCGCTCTGGTGGTTCCATCTCACGTCCAAAGGGAAACAAAAAAAACGCTTGACTAAATACCGTTAAGCAACAATTTGGATGAACAAAATTTATAATCGCTAATTTCTTTTATGTTTAATTTGGTCAGTAATTTTAAAGAGAACTCAAACAATTAGTTCGGCCCATACTGAGGTTTAAGTTCGAGCAATTTTTGTCGTCAGCCTCAGTATTGAGTCCATAATGATCAGCCCAGTAAGAATTCTTTTTTTGTTGTCAGCCCTCAGTGTTGAGCCCATTATAATCAGCCCAGTGGGAATCTTTTCGGCCCAAGAACGGGAAGTCCTAGTCCGAGTTCAAAGAATCCTCCTGCAACCGCAAAAGGCAGAAGAATCTGAATTTCAGCACGAAGAGTCGAAAGTAAAATTTGTTTACTGAGATGATGAAAGAGTTCTTTTATTAAAAAAAGGGACTAATATCGATAGAAAATGGCCATACTGCAAACGAAGCATGGATTTTTTTAGCAGTAAGCAGTTTTGACAACACCATCAATAGCTACTTTAAACGATTCTGAAATCAGTCCAGAGTCCTTAATTTTTTGTACCAACAGAGCTTGAAAATACTGCATACGAAGCACGCATTTGGTGGCATCAGCTCTCCGCATCGTAATAAAATTTGCAAAACAAATTGAGGTGGACAGGGCGGTTGAGCTGCATCCGTGCAGTGGTTGAGCTGTGGCTGCTGGCTTGGCTCCTCCCACACGCCGTGCTCACTTACGATTCCTCGCCTCACAGGGCTCGACTGCTCGAGCGCTCGGCACGTTTGCCCAACGCCTTCCACCTTCCAGCTTCCAGCGTCTTCCCTCTCACGGGCACCCAATCGCCAGTCGCAGGCTAGCAGCTACCCCGACCCTGCAGCTGCACCCACCCCCCAACTATATATACCACTACCGAGCTCCTGATCACGTGATCTCGCCCGTGTCGGTTATTGGGTCAGTCGCCGATGGAAGACTCGCTCCGTGGTGCTCATCAGCATCAGCTCTCCGAGTTCCTCGCGCTGACGTCGACCGGGGCCGCGCCGCGGCCTCAGGAAAAGCAGCAGGGTAGCAGCAATGTCGCCGCGACGCATCTGGCTCCCACTGGCGCGGTGAGCTGCTCGCCGTTGGTGGACTGGACGTCGCTGCTTCTTTCCAGCGCTCCAGGGTTGCCGCAGTCGCAGAAGCACGCGGCTGCCGGTGCTTGCGAACAGGAGAACGCTGGTGGTGGCGAGGGGAGCAGCACAGTTACCACTGCCACTGCAAGTGGTGGTGGTAGTAGTAGTTGTAAGATGGTGAAAGCTGGGAGGAAGGGCGGCGGTAGGGGGAAGAAGAAGGCGAGCCGACCGAGGTTCGCGTTCCAGACGAGGAGCGAGAGCGACGTCCTGGACGACGGCTACCGGTGGAGGAAGTA
Organism: Zoysia pacifica; assembly: GCA_001602315.1. Classification (NCBI taxonomy): domain Eukaryota; kingdom Viridiplantae; phylum Streptophyta; class Magnoliopsida; order Poales; family Poaceae; genus Zoysia; species Zoysia pacifica. Next base: position 51,472 of record BCLH01002156.1, read on the forward strand.
CGGGCAGAAGGCCGTCAAGAACAGCGCCTTTCCAAGGTTGAAGTAATTTCTCGACGAGCTCTCTGCGTACACTACCTGTTACTACATGGATTGTTCAATTTTCTCGATGAGATTATTCATGCCGATCGATGAACTCGATGTTCTTGCAGGAGCTACTACCGGTGCACGCACCACGCGTGCAATGTGAAGAAGCAGGTACAGCGGTTGGCCAAGGACACGAGCGTCGTGGTGACCACGTACGAGGGCGTCCACAACCACCCGTGCGAGAAGCTCATGGAGGCGCTTAACCCCATACTCAGGCAGCTCCAGCTCCTCACGCAGTTGGGTCAGTAGTGCAAACTAATCAACCTATTGTTGAGCATCTGATGACTAGGCTTTCTGATCTGCGCGACGCCAGAAACTAGTGCAAATTTACAACGTCTGAAGTGTACAAACCAAACACCAATGTATTTGTAACAGTAGGAGAGAAGCTAAGAAAAAAAATTGTCCTGCCTCCCAGTGGTACACGTTACTAGCTGATCTTTGTAGATATGACAGTACATGTTGGATACTGATGCGTATACTAGACTTACCAGTGCACATAATTAATGGATGAGTTGATCATAAGCACCAATGTAAGTTTTGATATTTAGCTTGTACATATTACCTCTCACCAGTTCTATCATCATCTCAATTCTTACCTGTTCCGGCAACTGACAATTCTTACCAGCCTGCCTGCTTCTCACTTCTTACACCTATTCTTCGTGGAGAGCATCTCGTGTGCTCTCATCAAAGAGATGGCTAGATTTATATCATTATAATTTTTTTGAGTTTTAAAATACCAATAACAAAGTCACAAGAAACATATATTACAGTATCACGTGAATTATATGGCATATCTCAAATTTTACAAAGTTGTAATAGTATGTACTAATTATAAAAAAAAAAAGTTTGGCTGACTAACGCTCTGCTTTACTACTTTAGCTCTGTTTGGAATAGCTTCCACGTAGCTTTCCTTGAAATTAGATCCCCTTTAGCATGGCTTCGAGCGGCTTCGGCTTATGAGACTGTAGCTACAGTAGCTATAGTGTCGTAAACTCGAAAAGCTTAAAAAATATGATTTGTTAGGCTCGGATGAAAACGACTTATATAAACAGTATTTTTACTGTATTTATATACATAAACAATAGTATAATTCGATTAAAATAAGCTCTGTCAAACATTTTTTAAGGCTAGGGCTCGTTTGATAGAGCTGCAGTTTATGAAAAATTGGCTCTGACTCTAGTTTATGTGTTGATGCAGCTTTTTTTAATAAAATGAAGCTTTTTTAAAAACATTTGATGGAACAGTTTATTGTAGCATATTATCTCAAAAATCTTTGACTTTATCAAACTCATGAGCCGCAAAAGCTAGGTTTGAGTGGCTTTTCCTCCCCAGTCTATTTTTCCAACGGCTTATGGTCTGTTATGCTAAAAGCTGCTCACGTTCGGCAGCCTTTGGCACGGCTCACGGCACAAGCCTCCGCATAAGCCAGGGCAAGAGCCGTGCCAAATGGCACCTTAGTCTGAAGAGGACCCAGAAGCGCGATTCGGAAGCGGCTTATCCTGCCACGATTCCCTGCAACGCCGAATCCACCTCCACCCCCGCTTCGGCTGAACGCGAGAAGGATTCCGCCCCGCCGCCGACGCGCCCGCCGCCCTCGCCTTCCCTGCCCCGCCGCCAACGCCGTCCCGGCCCCCGACGCCCTCGCCTCCGACCCGCCCTCGACGCCGCACCATCCCTGCTCCGCCGCCGAGGCTGTCCCCGCCCCGACGCCCTCACCGTCTCCGTCCCCATCCGCCCGCATCCGCGCCTGTCCCTGCCTCCGCCCTTCCCTGCACCGGCCGCCGCCTCCACCTCCATCCACTCGTGTCATCGTGTGAGGTTTCGGGGATTTTGACGAACCGCCGGGAAACGGCAGCTCAACCCGTCGCAAATCAAGGCCCCAGAACGCGCGCCCGCTGGAAAGCCCGCTTCCATCTCCGACAAATGGCTGCCACCAGAAAAGCCTGGCCCATTTCGAGCCCAGGTAAAACCCTGCAACAGAGAGGGGACGACCCCGCCCGTACTCCAGTCCAGCCCTCGCACCGAGCCTTCAGACCACCGGCGGCCGCCGCACTCCTTCGCCCTCGCGACTGCGGAAGGTGTCCTTGCTCCGTCGCGACCGCCGCGGGACTTCGCTGGCCAGGAAGGTACCTTCTCCCCTATACCCTCCCGCTATTCTCTGCACGGGTTCGAACTCAGCGTCAGGGTTTAGGCGCGGGCTTTAGGTGCTAGCGAGGCGTCGGCCGCCCTGATCTGCCCGCTCGTCGGCGGCCTAAATCTCTCTATCCATGCTCGTCATCGCCGCTTCTGCCCCCATGCATGGTCAGGCCGTTTCCCTGCACAACTGATGCGAGGCCTGGCTGGCCGGCTTGAACTCGTAGCAGGTCAATTACCGGTGCTTCCATGGAACCAAATCATGGATCTACTCTACCGGTGATTCAGACCACTCTTCACTGATCTACCTCTTTAGCATGAAATTGTGCTTCCATGGATGCACCGGTATAATAGAATGAATAGTGGCAACATTTGGTTTCGATATTATTGTCTCTAGATCAGTGGAATCGCTAGTGGTGTGATTTACCATAGTTTTTTTATTGAAAAGAAACACTTGTTTTTTCAGAACTGCATGTGTGATCTGTGAGTCTATTTCTGCATGACTTCCGGATAGTTTATGCAAGTTGATGATCCTATTTTTATATGTTTTGTGCATGTGTTCAGCATCCGCCTTGTCTCATAGTCTCAGTGGCTTTAATAATCATATTGGTTTAATTTCCATGGTTCATTTGTACAGTACAACCATTTTCTTGAAGCAGTAATCTTAGTAAATCATCTCGACTTGTTTTTATATATCTTGTTATGTATTTTTTGCCGTTATCTGTGATTTGTGAACCAAAAAGGTTTGTAAATAATATTAAATTGCTCGAAAACTTACTCTTATTCTATAATTATATTAGTCCTCGTGTTGCATGATTCTAGTTACAGAATGTTCGCTATACTCTACTGGCATGAATTACTTATAACTTGGGAATGAAATACTGCACAGACGGTATTTAGTCTCAACATGGTTCTGATTTGATGTTGTAGATATAGTTTTTCTTTCAGAACTAAAAAATGAACAAGGGCAAGATTTTTAAATTGGCTAAGGGATTCAGAGGAAGGGCAAAAAACTGCATAAGGATTGCTAGGGAGAGGGTGGAGAAGGCACTGCAATATTCATATAGGGATCGGCGCAACAAGAAGAGGGATATGCGATCTCTTTGGATTGAACGCATCAATGCTGGCACACGCTTGCATGGGGTATGTATCCATTTACATGTGTGGTTCACAAGCAAATGCAATGAATCATTTTTAGATCACATCTGTTTTGGCAACGCTCATAAGTAAAGCAAACAGTTGTCAGGAACCACCATTTTTTTCCTCTTGTACAACGTCGATAAGCTACTAGAGCTTTTTAATTTATGTGTTGCTAATTTGTCATTGCTTGGATCATGCTTATTGTATTTTCCTAACTTACTGTCCAGGTGAACTATGGAAACTTCATGCATGGGTTGATGAAGGAGAATATCCAACTCAACAGAAAGGTGCTCTCAGAGCTGTCGATGCATGAACCATACAGCTTCAAGGCTCTAGTTGATATTTCTCGCAATTCATTTCCTGGGAATGGGCCTATTCCTGCGAAAAAGGAGGGACTAGCAAGCATTCTGTAAACCTTTCCTGCCAATTATTAAACTTAACGATTACATCCGCCTCTGAAAGTAACTTTGCAGCTTGTAACATTATCAAGAGCTTGCTATGGGTATTGCACAATGCACATGTTATTTTCTGTTTTCCTTTTTGGCAGCCGGTTAGTTGGACGGATCATCTTATTACCTGTGTTGTACCTTATGCCCCTGATTTTTGTTGTTCTGGACATCTGGAGAATGTCTTACGTCTGCTCGTGGCAATTTTGCCAGAATTTTTTTATCGACTATATTTGGTCCTTTGTGCATAAGCTAAGGTGGTGGCTAAGGGAGCTAGTGGCCCCTCATTTTCAAGCATATGGAGAAATGGATGTGGTCTGAATAGGAATAGTTCATACTGCAGACGAGTTGTTGATGTTTGCCTTCTGAAATTATGGCATCATCGCATGTCGCACTTAAAAATTTGATGCACAGGTTGCATCGCCATCTTCTAGAAGAAAGATGCACTTTGGTGACGGCCAAGTATTCGCATGTTCTAATAAACTAATGCTCGTATGAGGATGTGCAAAATTATATTTATCATGATATCTGGCCTTGTACATTCCTCCTGCATATATTCTTTGCTGTTACTTCAGATCATGCCCAAACAAAAGGAAATTCCGGCATCAGCGTCCGGTGATAAATCGTGGATTTGTTGCAGTTAGCTTTTCCTCATACTCATACTGTTCCAGTTTGACAAGTTTTGAATGACCCTAAGTGCTCCTTTAGAATGCATGATTTTCAAAGGAAATACATAGAACTTTTACATGAATCAATTCAAGTTTATAGGAAAAACATAGTAGATGTTTTGGGAAAAAATTTTGCAATCCAAAGGTGGCCTAAATTTTGATGGGGCTTTCATAGTGTCTTTCCAGTAGAGGATTTAGCCCAAAAGTAGCTATGCGACTGATCTGTAAAGTGTTTTAGGTGTGTAGATGACTATCTCAGCTGACTGAAAGTAAGACATCGTTATCGGTGCAGCGTGGACGACCCACTGCTAGATCGTCGTCATACCCCATCATACTTGACCTGCAAGAAGAAAATTTTGTCACTGACAGGCAGCGTCAAGTTTTTAAGTTTGAATGTGAAACGGGGAAATGTGAGACCGGTATGGCGTCGCGTCGCGTCGCGTAGCAATGTCCACGCTGATCTGCTCCCCAGGACAAAATCGAGACGTTTTGAGGAATTGTTCACCTGAACCGACCAGTGCATCTCAAAAGTCAAGACGAGTGCTTCTCACCAGGGGCGTCCCGGAATTTGGAGGCTGATACGAAATAATAAATAAGGTCTAAAGTTTTAGTATCAATTTTTTTATTATTTGCTTTATCTTAAATCTTTTTTGGACTGTAAAAATGTTTTTTTTTAAGAATTGAACTGATTTATGAAATTTGTATAATTCTCATGAGATTCCCACGTTTTAGAAGGTTTCTTATGCTTTTGCTTTTACAATTTATATTTTCTATCTCGATTTGTGAAAGATATATCTTTCAAGTTAGAACAATTAAAAATTAGACTAATTTGTATTCATTATAAACTATACACAAGATTAATTAAATAAAACTATTAAAAAAATTATAAGTAAAAATATATACTTAATGTAATTAATAAATTTTGGGCCTTATAATTTTGAGGATCTGTGTAGTTGCACAGCCTGCACGGGCCTCGGAATGCCTCTGTTCTCAGCCGGAGCTGATGAACCATACTGGAAGGCCAATATGATCAAGTTTGATAAAAAAAAATATACGGATCATTCTCAACTGGGCATTTAAAAAAAAAAGCCAAATGCAGTTACTTTTTTCGTTTTTAAATTGATGTCGCCGTTTACTTTACAATTAACTTTGACTATTTATCTTATTCAAAAAATTTGTTCAAATATGTAATATTTTAAGTTATGATTCAAATAACTCTAATAATAAATCAAATTATATTAAAATATATAAAATTTATCAAATTTTTTAAATAAAATAAATTAAATTTAAAAATCAACGGCGACATCAATTAAAAAATAAAGGGAGTAGTATAATTCACAAGCAAACATATTCTCACGTTCGCACTTCTCATTTATTCTGGAACACAATTTCTTTAATCACGGGTACCGGAGCCTTCAGTACGAACAATCTGTCGTGAACATGTGTGTAAGTTCCCTACGAGGTCCTCCTACTCCGTAACATGATTCGTTCAGGAAAATGGTCAAGCAGGCACCACATGGACTTTATCCAAGCTAGGTCGGTCGCCCCGTCGCAAAGTCAGACGGAGGGAACATGGCGTCCATAACCCAAGTCAACTGCAAATTCTATTTTGCGCCCCCCCCCCCCCCCCCCCAATCAAGGCGGGCTGTCTGGTGCTTGCTTCTTCGTCTTCCTCCTCTGGAAGCACCGGCTGAGTTTCCATGTCATAACAGCTGGAATAACTAACTAACCCGTTGATTGATCATCAAGAGCAGATCATACGGGCATGCAAGAGCCGTGCGTTGGTTGCGGACCTGGTCGTCGAGCTAGCTCAAGGTGTTTGGTGGCCACTACCATGCACAGGCTTCGTGCCGGGCTTCGGAAGCACGGACATTGACATCGAACTCCATTGACCAATCTCGTCGAGCGCTTAATGCTACAGAGGGGCTTTTGTAGAGCTCCCGGCTTTGAATTTTATTCAATTTTGATTCATAAAAGAATCAATTCATAGGATTAGATTTTTTTTTTTAGCTCTCAACTATTTAATTTATTTCAAAAAATCACTTACAAAATCACATAAAAATCATTTCTCTTAAAAATAACGTTCGACAAAACTTCTAAAATTCTCACTGAAAATCGTAAGCTCACAGCTTTACCAAAGCGGCCCAGAGCGCTTTCAGATACCTTGATTAAGAAACAGTTGCGCTGTATGATCGAGACGTTTCACTCGATGCTCGTACTCTTGGTTCTTAAAACTATGTCCTCTTGACTTTTCAATCAATTTTTATTATTCGTTTTATTCAAAAAATTTGTTCGAATATGTAAAATATTAAGTTATAATTTAAACAACTCTAATAATAAAATCAAATTATATCAAAATATATAAAATTTATCAAATTTTTTTAATAAAATGTAAAGTCAAAATTGAATTTAAAAATGAACAATTAAAGAACAGAGGGAGAGAGTATGCGTGTACGTTTTGGTTATGAGCTGGCAAATCATAGAAAGGTAGTTGACGACACGTTGCTAATCAAATGAGCTGAACGTTCTTATACCAAAGAGAGAAGCGCAAATTATTGGTGCATTACAATTCACAACCCGTTACTTGCCGCAATGAATAGTACATTCCTGTTTTCCTAATACTTCGTCGTCCCATTGTTATTTGTGCATTTGGTAGCTTCTTTTGTTTTAAAATCGTTGCGTTATTTGGCAACAAGAAGTAGGTTTTATACACCCAAAAACAATTGTGCAGCCTTTAGTGAGGCTATTTGGAATAGAGGAATTTTATTTTATTTTTACGTTTTTTATGTGAAATTCATACATTCCAAACGACTGCAAATATATCATGAAGTTCAAATTCAATGGTGCCATGCATACGCAACTGTGCCGACAATATGGCTGGCCAGCGACTGCAAACCATAACGCCGAGGCCGCACAAACACAATTGTTTCCAAAGACTTGGATAATCATAATCACTTATGAAAGCCCTAGAAGTTGAGCATGTGTATAGTTGACGTAGGACAGAAATGATTATCACGGTGTAGCGGTTGCGATTTATCCGCAGCGTTCTGCGCTTGTAAAGTTGTATCACGGTTTATGCCTCTCCCTTGACTCCAGGCTCTCTCTCACCATCGTTCACTCACACCACTGAACTTGCCGTGGCTTTCGATCTGGCCATGCTCTCCTCCTCGCCAACCTTATGCCGTTTGTCACCGCACTCACCAAGAACTCGAGCACATTTCGGTTTCGACGAGCTAATGATCGCCGTCTCGGCAAACCTGGCGTCGTTGCCAGCGCGCCGACGCCCCTGTAGCCCAGGAAGGTGCTGCGCGTCCGCGTCCGCAGCCGCACACCAGAGCGCAGCGCGGGGCACATGCTCCGTCCGTCCCGTCTCCGCTCATGATGACCATGATATCACTCAGCAGGCGGCTGCGGCGCGGGGCGATGTCCCGAGATCCCACTGGTCACGTTAGGTGCGCCCGTCACCGCTCCCGCGGACACATGCCCCCCGGTATCGGCGCCAGCACGCGGAAGAGCACGGCTCCGCGGCTCTGACGAAGAGCATGCACGGGGTTCGGTTGGTGGCGCGCGCTCCGTCCGTATCGGCGGGTGCCGATGCTTCGGGCGGGGCGGGCGTGGGAGGTCACCGTGCGCGTACGCTGCACGCAGGTGACGAGGGGGAAGAAAAAGGGGACGCGAGACGG
>BCLH01002157.1:0-12443 GCA_001602315.1 Zoysia pacifica
CTAAATTCTGTATCGGTTCAAAATGCTACCACCTCTGCCGACAGCCCAACTAGACCCTGACCGAAGCAACAATGCAGGATGACAGCAATGTTCACGCGAAGGACACGCATACCCAAACCCTTAACTTTTTCGAGACGAGGCCAAGCATTATCACACCTGAATGCCCGTAAGAAGGACTAAACATTTCGGTTACCCAAACCCAAAAGAAAACGCAAAAAGGGAATTACTTGGCCACACCGAAACCCACCAACCGGAAAGAAATCAAACAGAGGCGAGGTTAGCTTGGAGACGCGGCTTCATTTCGGGTCAGTTCAATCAAACGCCCGAAAAAAATGCGCCGGGACTCAAAATTGGGCGCCACGAAGGCCTTGGGGCGCAGACCCCCAGCGATCTCGGCGCGCCGCAGGAAAACAGGTGCAACCCAAACAAACATCACAGATGACTACTCACCAGCCAAAGAGGACTTGAGGAGGCCCGCCTACCCCCGGGATGGATATCCGCCCCTCACCCAAAGCCGCGCGGGGAACCGAGGACCGGCGGGCGGCGCGATGAAGGGGGCGACCGCGCTGCGCTCCTCGGCGGTGTGCTCGCCGGCGAGACGCGGGAAGTGACCTAGGTTTTGGTTGGAGGTTTTTCAGGGCGGGCGTGATGAAAAAGGTGATCTCTTTGGTTAGAGAGAGAGAGAGAGAGAGAGAGAGGTGTGTCGGTGGGGAAAGTGGGCCAGTGGGGAAGAGGGGGAAGAGGGCGGAAAGCGCATGAAATGGAACGTTTCTTCGCGCAGCAGCAATCCACCACCCCCGCCGCGCTTCCTACTTCCGGCGCAATCGATCGGCTAGGTTAGAGGTGGAAGGAGTCACTGACAGTGTGGGGACAGAAAAATTGGAAAAAAAGGAAAAAGACAAGTCATCCGATACTGCGGAAACACTCGCTGCTCGGTGAACGAGGGAGAAACTGGCCTGCATTGCCGCGGCCGATTTCAAATTTTGAAATCTGCTGAGGCACGGCGGCTGCTTTGAGTTACTGTAAGCAAGGTTTACAAAATTGTTTAAAACCGATTGATTTTTGCGGTTTTCAATGAACGATTGGTTATTGTTTTAAAAATTTTAAAAAAAATTAAAAATTTGAAAAAAATCGGAATACCGTAAACGATAAAACCGGCCGGTTTACCCGTGAAACTGATGGATTTCAAATTTTGAAATCTGAAATCGTAAAAACCAGAGAAATCGGTCAATAAACCGAAAAACCTGTAGCAATTCGTTCAACTTTTGAATTTTTTATTTGGAACGGTTTTAGACCGGTTTTTTCGGTTTTCACAGTTTTCGTTAAACTGGTCCTGACTAGTTTCAACAGTTTGAACGAAATCGTAAACACTGATTATGATTCTAGGTTCATTACTACAAATAAACTGTTTCATGTGGTTTGATTGCTTTTGCAAATACTGCACCAGAATTTTAGGCTTTCTTTAGAACAGATAAAAACTTATATTTTTTATATATTTTCTTACAAAAATAAATTAATTCAAATGAAATTTCTACACAATTTATATGAAAATTGTGTGTTCCAAATGAGCCCTTAGGGTCCAATTGGTTTCCTGGTTCAATCCAACCTAACTCATATAAGCTAGATAGTTTATGTCTATATTAGAATACAATACGTAAAAATTAAATAGTTTTTACTATGTTAATCAAATCATACTATGTTTTAAAATAAATTAATAGTGTTTAAGTGCTACTAATTATATAGGGCATTTTTTTTGTTCTTTTTAAAGGCTAGTGGCTAATTTGACTCTATTTTTTCAACTTTGCTTTATTTGACTCTGCTTTTGGAGTATGAATAGTCAATTTGACCCTATTTGCTAGAAAAAAAAAGATCAAATAAGCAAAGTTTTGGTCAAATTGACTATTAAAAGTCTAAAAACAGAGACAAATAAGCAAACTTGAAAAAATGAGATCATATTGGCTATTAACTTTCAAAACAGGTCAGACAAGCAATTATCTCAATTATATACTAACATCTTTAATTATTTTATATAATATTACATGCGGTGAGCTAGGCTAGAAAGAAATATAACTCAAATATGTTTCTCTAAATCATGTGCAGAATAGACCTTGGGGCTACGAGATCACCTACTGCACTGCCCACCGCCGCGCAGACTCATGCCCACTTGTCAATGGAGCGTGCCAGGGGAGATGATTCTGACTTTGGAATGGCTATATGCAACTTAACAGTACTGCCAGCCAGAGTAATTTGCATACAGGTAACCAATCATACCCTTATACTCTATTACATTTTTATTTTACTTATGGTGAAGCAAGGATTTGTCAAGTGATCAATGTGCAAGGCAAATATAGTTGATGCAAATAGTGGGGAGAAAATGCTAGAATTCGCGGCTTATACAACTAGTATATATTGTTTATGTAGTGAAAGAGCTTTCAGCTTAATGGTTGAGGAGGCTCAGTAGCAACCATTAGGTCATGAGTTTGATTTCATATAAAAGTGAATTTCAGAATGAGGGTTAAATAAATCCTTTAGTCTATCTCACACCAAAGCACAAGTACAAGGCTTGATTCAATTGTTTTTATACGCACGATCTTACCCCTGCAATTGAGTTACTATATATGTTATTTATGCAAAGTAATTTATGAAGAAAAATAAGATGAGAATGTTTAGAGTTCAATTGTTATGCTGCAATTCAGTTATTTTCTTGTATAATACTAACCTTTTTGCCCATCCTTTTCTAATGGAGGTCATGTTGGCAATAATTGTAATTAATTATCTTTTATGGAAAGCAACACGTATTTTGCAATCCATAAATTGGTAAAAGCTAGGATTTAGCAGTTTATAAGGTTATAATAAATTAGGGGTTCAATATTTATAGAATGGACATTATAATAAACAGGAAATAAACAATTACTAAAGAGAGTGTGCTATGCAAATCTTTGGTATAGTAATGGCAATGAATCAACTACACCATAAATACATAAAAACCATCGGAAAAAATCTTCAATTAATAATAAGTTTATAATTGGTTTTGTGTCTCTGTGTCATCTAGCATTCACTAATGATTTATATAGATATGGTTAACTAAAATTTAGAATTTGTACTTTTAAATTTATCCTAAGAAATGCTTCTATAATATATAATTTATATTATTAAAGTTAATTAAATTTATTAAAATCAATGATAAAACAAATTTTATTAAAACTAAATATAAAGTTATTGTAAGTAAAATAAATAAATATCTCCAGGCTCTGTCCAGCACTCCAGCTTTGCCTCCCCGTTCACCGCCGCCGCCGCTCTCGTGACTGCAGCTCCTCCGGACGTCGCAGCGCCACCCCCTCACTGACGCAGAGGTTGACGGGCAGCGGTGTCTCCTCACCCTACCATGGCCGGCACGACGGCGGCGCGAGTGCTGCCGAAGGCAGTGACCTTCGTGACGGGCAACGCAAAGAAGCTGGAGGAGGTCCGCGCCATCCTCGGCGCCTCCATCCCCTTCCAGTCGCTCAAGCTCGACCGTGAGTCCTTCCTTCTCTTGCCCGCTTCCATTTTCCGTGCAATGAGATCAAGCTAGCGGTAGATTTTATTAGATTGTTTCGGAATCGTTCATGGATCAATGGAGGAAACCTTTAGCGTGGGTTCTGGCGGTTCGCTCCATCTGTGGCGTACGATTCTGCGACCTGAGATTCAGGGCACACACAACAACCTCTGCCCTTGTTTCGCATGGGACTGCCAAAATAGTGTGTCATTCTGCTAATAAGTTTGAGATAAGGAAAAATGTGCCAGCACGAGGAAATGCAATTGCACCCAATAGGTGTTATCTTCTCACGGATTGAGTATTCTTTTCTGTTGCATTATTGTGCTGAATGTGAGCTTGGAACCTTGGGAGCTTTTAAGACTCTCAGAGGGGGTACACAATGGTGGATAGAATAGAAGCATGCTCTTGGGTGTTTAGAAATTCAGGCTTCCACAAGAGAAGTGAGATTCTAATTGAACTAGAAGGAATGGATTTATATCTCTAGCTTTCTGCCAGTTGAACAGAATAATAAAACATGGAATCAATCCTTACAATTACAGATCAAATTTTGTTTTATCCTAACGCAACTCATATAATCTGCATATGCCCATTACAATCACATTAAAATTACTAATAAACAAATGGATAATAATGTGTATTCTTACTTCATAATAGTATTTATATTGCTTGTGCCTTTCTTGCAAAATGTGTGATCTTTCTATAATTACTCTCTGTTACATTCTAATTGGCAGTTCCTGAACTGCAAGGGGAGCCTGAGGATATATCCAAAGAGAAAGCGAGAATAGCTGCATCGCAGGTACTTCAATGATTCTTACTGTTAGCATGTCGAGTCATATGTCCTATAGATAGCTTGGAGTTTGGTTAAAATCTCCATCCTGTTCACTATATAGGTGAATGGACCTGTGCTTGTTGAGGACACCTGCTTATGCTTCAATGCACTCAAAGGCTTACCAGGTGATTTATATTTCTTTCGACTTCTAAATGGATATAATATGCATGGTTTGACTTAAAATTTCCTTAATGTTGATGGATATAATATGCATGCTTTGACTTCAATTTTCTTAATGTTGCAGGACCCTACATGTAAGTCAAATTCCTTGCGCAATATTGGAACTCTATGAGCTTATCTTCGAGTTACAGATAGCAAAAATTCTTCACCTATAACTCAGTGAATACTTGTTTGCTACATAATATATCTCTTGTTTTGTCTTAACCTTTAAGCCTTCAATACTTTACTAACATATTTGTTCTCTATGTAAATTTCTTGCATACTTGAATGAACAGAAAGTGGTTTCTTGAGAAGATTGGGCACGAAGGTTAACTAACTCTTATCCCTTTTCTTCCTGGGTCTGTCATGTTTGGCTGGATAAACTCATGTGTAAAGTTTGCATGTGTAGGTTTGAACAACATGTTAAAAGCTTACGAAGACAAATCAGCATATGCTATGTGCATCTTTTCACTGGCTCTTGGACCTGGAGAGGAACCAATAACCTTTGTGGGAAAAACTCCGGTAAGATATCATATCCTGGTCATGTAGTTCTCATTTGATTTCAGATGTTACTGATGCTGGATGTTTTGTTTTTGGTGGCGATGCCACTGTAGTGCTATAGGCAGACCTGGTATTATTAGTTTAAACATGGAACTGCGTATTAGAAGTTAGTAACATTATTGATTGGAAAGGATTTTCTTTGTCCACTGGAGCAGAGAGGAGGAAAACATAGGACCACAATTTATGTCATATTAACTCATTCTTTGGGGACCAAAAGCTTGTTTGTAACCTAGTCTGTCCAACCTGTTTCTGCATATTTGTGGTTGGAGGAGCCAACAGTCACTCCAGTTGATCATATTGTTAGGGTCGTTGTAATGTGATGACTTCTGCATTATTTTAACATCATTGGGGCAAGTCTACTTAGTTTCTGCCGTTAACTATTGTCCATTCTTCAAGGAAGTGCATGTAATAGTTTGGTGCTGGCTCACATTATGCAGGGAAAAATCGTGCCTGCTAGAGGGCCTACTGATTTTGGATGGGACCCTGTATTCCAACCAGATGGGTTCGAACAAACGTGAGTTTCACAGTCGCCCCTACTTATCTTGCAGCCCTCTTCCTCTGTATATACTAATTGGTATGTAATACAGCTATGCGGAGATGCCCAAGTCAGTCAAGAATCAAATATCTCATAGAGGGAGAGCTCTTACCCTGGTGAAAGAACATTTTGCGTCGGCCAGCTATACAGTTCAGGACGATGGGTCAGCTTGATTTTGCTCTTCATTTTAAGATGAACGAATTTCACCTATCACATTATAAAATGTAAACTTGATTATTAATTTTTATGACTATGACTACTGTGGTTGGTTCTTAAGTTATCCTTGGTTATTTCCTTGTCGAGAATCACATGCCCCATATATGGCCTGTTTGGGAACATTATAATCCGCTTGTCAGTGGAAATAATCGATAATCCCACCCAAACATCAGGATTATTTCTCGCTTATCCACGAAGCGGTGTTTCTTGTAAGCGATTCATTGGAACGTGATTCCAACCTCGCGTGGGTACTAAGGGTCTTGTCTCTTTGTTTGAGCTGGTGCTTTTGAACTTTTAGAAAAGCTGGTTGGTGGTTAGTTAAAAAGCTGACTGATGAAATTTAGATGTTGGTTTTTATAATATATATTTAGTTTTTCTAGACACTAAAAGCTAGAAAAGCAGCTTTTAGTGAACTTTTCAGCTTTTAGTTCATTTCTGTAAAAGCTAGTTTTTTAACATTTTAAAAACTTGTTTTTTAAAATTTTTGTTTGTTTTAGCTTCTCAGTTTTCAGCTGAAAGAGCCATCTCAGAAGCTAAAACGAGGCCCTAAAGCGGATTGCTACTTCTATGGATTAATTTGATACATGCCATTACAATTTTGTGAAATTTGAAATATGTCATTCAGCTTTACGTGTCATTCACTTGTAAAGCTTATCTGTTATTGACACATCAATGCCATATTTTAAAATTTGCAAAATTGTAATGAAATATATCAATTTCGCCCTACTTCTATTCTTGTCGTCTGCTCGTGCCCCCTAAGCTTGCTGCCTTGCTCCATGCACCATCCCTGCCAATGCCTGTCGATACATGGGGAAAAAATACTTCTTTTATTTTTAAATTGATGCCGTTGTATTTTGACTATTTGTCTTATTTAAATTTTTTTTATAAATATTATATATTTTATTATAATTTGATTTATTATTAGAATTATTTAAATCACAACTTAAAATCTTATATATTTGAATTAATTTTTTTAATAAGACGAATAGTCAAAATCAATGGAGACATTAATTTAAGAATGGAGTAAGTAAATTTTATCCTCAATATATATCATTCAACACTAGAAATTGAAGTGCATATTGTCCTCAGTACACAAAACAATCCGTGCAGCAGAATCTCAATAATTTATTAAATTCGCAAAAATAATGCATCACACAATACCCCCTAAGTGACAACGTGTAAAAACTAACCTCAGGCGCATCCGAATTCTCACTGAAAAGATTACATTATCAGCATTTCAGCAGCCACAGAAGACAGCAAAGAATCACTGACAATCGTAATGTAAACTGTCACTTTCTTTTACCTCCGGAGCCCTAATGCCGGAAGGTACTCCATTTCTAAATTATTTTTCCATTGATTTATGACATCTAACTTTAACTATATTAAAAAAGTTTATTGAATATCATATATTTTATTATAATTTGCTTTATCATAAAAATTATTTGAATAATGACTTATAATTTACACATTTAAATTAATTTTTAAAGGCTATTTTATTCCCTTCAAGTATAAGTTAAATTCCAAATAACACTCTAAATTATGCTTTAGTTTATTTTTCTCCGTCAAAACGTGATTTTGGGTGAATTTACCCCCTCATGCAGTATATTTTTTTTTGTTTCTATATACAAAAGCATAATCTAGCCCCATTTGGAACAATGAATGAAAAATAAAGAAATAGAAAAAATGTAGAAATAAAGAAAACATATAAATTGAAGAAGTGAAAAAACTGCAAGAATTGAAAACTGAGGAATAGAGAAAATTATAGTGTTTGGAATGCAAAAATGAAATGCAATAATAGAAATATTATTGCAACTAAATAAAATCTTTAAGAACTATATTATTATTATTATTTAATACACATAAATCAAATTATGAAGCTCACAGCATAGACTACCTATTTAGTTCATAAATACTCCAGCTTATTCATGAAATTTACTAACCCGAAAGCATCTGTACCATTTTTTTATTCGTGAACAAATCATGTGTGTCATTCAAATCTGCTTAGTATTTGCTAGTAATAAAAAAATTTATTAGTAGCATGCAATCATGGTTGCGGCGTGAGAGCTTTCCTGGGAGCTCAAAGCTCATGTTTTCATTCCTCCAGAAGTCTGCAAAGCCATTTCTATGGAGATTTTTTGCGAAAATTGTCTCTGTCCTGCTTTTGAATCAAAAAGGCTGTATGCCCCTTGTAAAACTGATGTTTGTCCCATTGCCCCTGCACTACTCTCCGTTTGCCCAGCTTTGCTATTCCGTCACATTCTGTTAAGTTTTCGTTAAAAGAAATGTTAGGAATAAGGTGCCGCCATTCCACCTTGTTTTGCGATTGCCCATATTCTTATGCATCTCCAATCAGTTCATTGCAGACGCAGCCCTATATATGATTCAAAAGGGGCAAAAAAAAAAAAAAAAAGAACAAAAAGAAAAAAGAGCAACGATATTCCATATTTCTTTGGTCTCCAGTTCAACATGGAGGTAATTGTCAATTTGTTATAGACAGTGCGCAACAAAAGAAAAACACAATCATGGTACAATCAAAAAATTCATTCAGCTTCAGCAGATCAGAAATAACTATTAACCTCGAGAGTCTGTAACCTTGTCAGCTTAATTTTGATAATCTAGTGTACGCATGTTACAAGGTGATACAAAAAAGAAAGCACCAAACAGCCTCAGCTTACAGCAACAGCTTGCACATTGTTCAAACGGTGCTTCCCCTGCATATCACTTAACCAGAAGGTGGTGGCGGCGGCGGTGGCATTGACATAGGAGGTGGAGGCATTCCGCTACCTTGTTGGGGTGGTGGTGGTGGCATCCACATATGTTGAGTTGGCATACTGGTTGGAGGTGGTTGTGGCCTTACCATGCCCATCGGAGGGGGCATCATGTTTGGTTGTGTTGGTCTCACTGGAAGGCTGTATTGGAGTTGCATGGGTGGTGGCATAGTATGTGGAGGCGCAGGCCAAGCAGGCTGGCCATGCATCTGCATTGGAGGTGGGAATTGCCCAACAGGTGCTGGTGGGGGTCGAATTTGTGGAATCTGCCCTGGAACTGAACCATTTGCAAAAGGTCGTGGTACAGGTGGAGCACCGTTTGGAAGAGTTGGTGGGCCACTTGCAAACATCGTGTGTGGCCTATTCTTCTGGGATCCTGGGTTGTTTGCTGCCAGCAGTCGCTCTGTCAACAGTAAACAACAAATTTAATCATTAATATTGTCCATGTTGGTCGCAAAGAAACTATAGGAAATAAAAGGGAATCTAGTTGAAGGAAAATGTTAGCCCACTCCACTATATGCCAATATAGTGATGAGAGCAAAGATAACTTCAGTCATATAGATTTTATGGATATCAACATAGGGCAACTCCGATGCCTCAGCTAGAAAGCAATATTTGTAATATCTTCTAAATCATAAAACTATATGGGAATCTTATGTGCAATACCTATGCATCCATCAGCAATATGGATAACTAACTTATACTTGAAAGCACAAGGAATAAAAGGTAAGAGCATGAGAAAGCAAAATTCCATATGTGAAGAAATCAAATGAAGTTAACGTAACAATTCAGGTAAGGCATGGATTCCTGGGAAGTAATCCGTTTCCAAAAGGTTCTGCACCAAAAAAGGTCACTTGCCGGCTTTGTGACATGGTTGATGAATGCATTCATCACATCTGGTAGCATTCTAGTTCATAGGGTAAGAGTGGTACAGTGGCAGTCTTGCTCAAAGTTGGGCTGCAGGTGTGACACCTCAGCAGGCCATGAAATCCTAAACGGTGAACAGTAGTTAGACGGTGACCCACCTTTTTTTTTTTCAGTTTAGGCAGCCATTTAAAACGGTTTAATCAAGCTCAAAACAGAATTAAATGGCCTAAACGGTTACCCTCCACTTACCATTTAAACAGGTTTAACCGGCCGTTTAAAACCGTTTAGGAAAACATGGTCAGCAGGACACAGCAGTTTGTTCACATGGTGGTGTAACACAGCAGTTTGTTCACATGGTGGTGTCGGGCAATCAAACAAGTATGCAAGGAAAGGTTTGGAACTACAGAAGCATCACAACAAGTACTCACACAGCTGTGCAAACTGTGTCAGGATACGGCTTATGCATCACTGCTGGTGCACCCAAAGGGCTCGGGTTTTAGTTGCTGGCAGTGCCATGTAATGTAGAACTAGTAGGCTGTCATTTTTCTTATGGACAGGCCTGGTGCAGTGGCGGACAGGTGGAGAAGCGGCGGCGAGGCGGCGGCGAGGCGAGGTGAGGTAGCAGGGAGGCATCGGTGAGGAGGAGGGGAGTGGTGGGGAGGCATCGGTGAGGTGGCGGGGAAGCGCCGTGGAGGCGCAGAGATGGTTGTAAGGTGGGCTGCCCGACCCGAGGGCAAAAGGAAAGAAGAGAGAATTTTGGTGGAGGTGAGCGGCAAATGAGGAAGGCAGGGGCGCGCAGGATGGACTCGTCCGCCTTTTTTTCTTGCATGGAGCGGTGCGGCATCCCAATTGAATACTTGGCATTTGGAGTTTTGGACGGTATGGTGCAGGATGAATTAGTCCGATGCGAGCAAGCAAACGTCGGACTCGTCAGATTCAGAACAGATCGGTATGAGCACGAGTTGGATGGGAAACCAAACGCTGCCTAAGTTACCCCACTTGTGCCAAGAGGTCTTGGGTTCGATGTAGCCTCTCTGCAATTTATTGCAGGGGTAAGGCTTGCTTCGTATAATCCTTCCCCAGACCCCACCTTGTGTGGGAGCTTTCAGCACTGGGTCTGTCCTTTTCTTGGGTGGATGGAATTATATTCAAGTTGCAACCCTCCTACTTTTTAAAGTACAATACTCTTTAAAGCAGAACCATTCGTATCCAACCTAGAATGGAAATTCAAGGCCTCTTCGGCAGAGCTCCCAACTCCTGATTCTTTAGATTCACTTCTGATTCTCTTGTGAAGTGATTCTGTGGCTGAAAGTAATTCTCTTTGAATCTCTAAGATAAACTCTTAGAATCAAGACAGAGAATCACTTCACAAATCAGGAGAAGCTACTTTTTTCAGCTCTCAACCCCTTAGTTCATTTCAGAGAATCACTTCACAGAATCAGACAAGAAACACTTCTCCTAAAAAAATAGTGTTTGCCAGAGCTCCTCTGATTCTGTCTAAGAATCAAGAGCTGGGAGCTCTACCAAAGGGGCCCTCAATTTGGATACACAGCATCAAACAAGAATCAAATTAAGAGCTTAATAAAGCGAGGAAACCAATGGCCAGAGAAACAACTATGCCAGATAAAATTTCAAAACGTATTACCTGCTGGAGTGCCATGGCGCTCTCCTTTGGTATCTTTCTTGTAAGCATAAGAGACTGTGATTGGCCGATTGCATAAATGTTGATTGTTCATGGCCTAACAAAACAAAGAAGCAGTTGCACCACATGCTAGAACCCCCACAAGTGATTAATAAAGAAAATCATTGTGATAATAATGTTACCTCTATTGCTTGATCAGATGATTCAAAGGAGTCATAGCTCACAAATCCAAAACCTCGAGAGTTTCCGGTTTCAGGGTCTCGCATTATCTTTAAGGAAAGAAAGGTAGATTCAGTGACACTTAGGCTCCAGGAAGTAACATAAAACAGATAATCATCATAAAGAGACAGGTATTTTATTTTGAATAATGATAGCAGGTACAACTAATGACTTGATTTTAAGAACAAGCATGCAAGGAACAATATTTATGTGGAATATCAAAAAGGATCACAAATTTAGCCCTGGAGCAGCGGTAAAGCGGTTGCCTTGTGACCATGAGGTCACAGGTTCAAGTTCTAGAAACAGCCTATTGCAGAAATGTGCGGAAAGGACGCATACTAAAGACCCAAAGTGGTCCGATCCTTCTCCGTACCCTGTGCAAGCAGGAGCTATGTGCAATGGGTTGCCTTTTTATCAAAAAGGATCATAATTTTGCTTCAATCCATCACTCGAGTTTCATGCTTCCAATAAAATGATAATGATGTCATACTATAAACATTAACCCCTAGATGTGGGCCTGCCAGAGACAGCTGCACTACGATATAAGCATAGTGATCTTAGCTTATTCTAAGAACAACTACCACTTTTCTTTTAGGTTTCATATAAGACTACTGCCCACAGATAAAATACTGCTAAATTATCAAGCAGAACTTATAAAGTTATGCAACTTCCTAGTCATATGTGCAGATAAAAAGTTTATATGTGTTACCTTAGGGTTTGTCACGATCACCCCAAATGCACTGAAGGTATCATACAGGAGCTTCTCATCAACATCCTATTACCAAAGCAAATCTGAAGCTATTAGTCGCTGCTAATTGCACAAGGTGAGCAACAAACAGAAGGAAGTAGGCTTTAGTTTTTACCGGATCAAGGTTACCGATAAAAAGATTTGCTCCAACATCCAAGCTCTTCTTATCTTGAGAAGCCTGGAACAAGAGAACATAATCATCTTATGTTCAAATGATACAAGCTAAAATAGATTGCTGCTCAAAGCCATACTGGTTAAATACTAAAAAGGAACAAAATGCACCTTGTTTACTCTTATTGGCTTTCCATACAGTTTGATCATGTTCAAAATCTTAATGGCCTACAGAAGCAAAAAAAAAAAAAAA
>BCLH01002157.1:23432-37194 GCA_001602315.1 Zoysia pacifica
TTTACTTTATTTTATCATATAATAAGCATGGTTTTAATCCATTATGACTAAATGTTAACTACTTTATTTCATAACACTGATTAATGACTAGTTAATAATTTTGTACTTATAGTAAATTTACTATGCTAATTTAATGTTATCATTATAGGTGCCGTGCGAGGTATCGCAATCATTATTATCTAATTTATATGTATACGTGGGTTAACCTAAGTGGCAATGATTAATTATCTAGTTTAATTTAATTAATTAAAAAATACTAGAGTTAATAAGAAATAAATGTACTAATATATATATTAATGCATGATGGATAATATGCTAATGTGATTATGAGGATTAGTGTGTCATTTAATTTTCAAGTATTCGTAGGCAACCTAGCGTTTTACTAATAATTAAGTAATTGAAACTCTAAATTAGTTTACATAAAGCTAACACGGGTATTTGTACTAATGATGGTACTACATCATGCTAATAGGATGAGGTGCACACTATAATTAGTATGTAACTATGCTTAAAATAGATTACACTGAAACACTAGTATTGAAGCCAATAAAAGCTAATAAAAGAAATCGAATTAAAGTTCCGATAAAAGTTATCAATAAAACCAGTAAGGTCAAAGAGTAAATAGGGTTTGGATGATTTGATGAGATGGAGCTCGATACAATGATTTCAACTGTACAAAAATTGTTGGAAACGGACTCACGGTTGGAAAGGTATGGCGATTTGAGTGTGTATGGCAGCTCAGGGACTTTTTTGTAATTCCAGAAAATCGCCAGGGGCTAATCCGAAATTATTAAAAGGTGAGTAGGGTCCTATATGCAATTTCAGCAAGGTTTAGGGATCTGGGTGTGAAAAGGCAGGGATGATTCTGTAGTGGCAATTTGACCAGGGGTTCCTTTGGAAAATTTTAGACTAAAATGAAAATTCTGGAGAACTCAAGGACCTTTTTGCAGAACTTTCATTTCACTGGAGCCAGGCGCGCGCGGGCTGTCTGCCTCCTTCCACAAAGTCGCGGACCGGGCCCACGCCCCTCGTGGACCACGGCCAGAGGCCGGTCCTTGGGCTCGCCATGGACCTCCGCTCCGGCAAGGCGACAGGCCAGCCGCAAAGGCGGGGTCTTGGCTGACGGAGGGGCAGGGCGACGTGCCGACTGTTCTAGGGGCGCGACGTGGCTGGAGAGGTGTGGCAGTGCGCCCGCGGCGGAGAGGCGCCAGAGGAAGCGGCAGCGCACGGCTCTCGGCCACTGAAGAGGCGGGATGGCCTGGGTTTTGCGCTTAGGAGGGGCTGCACGGCATGGCGACTCTGCTGGGGATGGTGGCGAGGTCTGGGAGGCGCCAAGGAACACCGGTGGCGGAGAGGGACGGCGCCCCGTGGTGGCGCGCGGTGGAGGTGTGGCTCCGGCGAGGTGCCGTCCCGATTGGGGTGACCGAGCGGTGGAGAGGGTTACATGGAAGCTGTCCGGGCCGCTTGAAGGAGTCGAAGCCGACCGGTTGGGGTGAATTGTGGCAGCCGGCCGGCCGGCACGGCTTGAACAGGGCGGCGCACGGCGTCGGGCGCAGGAGAGGCGAAGGAGCTCCTGGCTTTAGCGCAGGAGGAATAGGGTGATGTAGGGGAGCTAATGATGCGCTCGGCGAGGTCAGAGAGGCGACAGATGGTGCCGGCCATGGGCTCGGGCGGCGCTCCGGCAATGGCGCTCAGCGCCGGGCCAGCAACAGCTTCGAGGAGACTCAAGAACAGGTCCAAGACGGCGAGGACGCCGTGGCGAAGCCATTGGTGGCGGCGGCTGGGTCGAAGGCTCGTCGTGGTGTGCCGTCGACGGAAGCACGCGGCGGCGTGAGCAGGGAGGCGGCGTCCTGCGGTGGCGCGTGGCGCCAGTCCGATAGCTGCATCGGGGAGCTAGGGTTTCAGAAGGAGGGGCACAAGGGCGTCGCTGCGGAGCTCGCCGTGGGATTGAGAAGGCCGAAGAAACACCGGGGGTCACCGGCCCCAGTAGAGCGCGGCGCGCCAGGGCGGCGCAAGGCGCCGGCAGGCCACGGGCTCCAGGGTAGCTCAGTGGAGCTCGCCGCGGGGTTGAGGAGGCCGAAGACGCACTGGAGAACGCCGGCGTTGGAGGTCAACGGCGTGCAGTGACCTTGCTCGGTGGCAGGGCGCGTGGAACAGAGGAGCTCAGGAGTCTGATGAGGAAGAGAGAAGTAGTGGTGCGACGAAAAGAGAGCTCGCCGGAGTAGGCGCGCTTGGTGAGGAGGATGCCTGTGGCTTCGGCCTGGACAGAGGCGTTGCGCGCGGGAGTAATGGAGGTGCTGGTGTTAGGGAGAGAGGAGCTCCTAGTGCGCCGTGTTCTTGTGTTCTTTGTAGCTGACGAGACTGCGTGGTGGATAAGAATGGCGACGAGGAAGGCATGGGCGGCGGTATGGGCGATGGGATGGGGTGCGGCATGGGGCGTGACGTGCAGCACTGTGCTCGCGTCGGCTGGTCAGAGAAGAGAGGGAGATTGGAGAGAGAAAGTGGATGACAGGTGGAGCCCGCTGGTCAGTCTGTCTTGTCACTTAAGCATTTTGAAAATAGAACGGGAAAGAACAAACAAACTCGGATTGGGTTGAGACTTTGTCGAGTTAATCTATAGAAATTGTTCTACGACATAAATTATGCGGGCTGCATTTTTCAAAGAGATTAAGGAGTTATGGAATTTTGAATGTGGTTAACTGTTAGGAGAGACTGTCTACAGAAAGGAACGGATTATTTATCGATTATTATCTGTTTTGCTTGAAAATCAAACTTCTGGAGCTCAGATGTATTTGAAATTTTGTGAAGTGGTAGAATATTTTTAGATGAATGCCTTTTCTTTTGGGCTCATCTCCGAATTCGATTTTGATTTTGTTCTAAAAATTTCGAAGAGTAGATTGCTGGCTTAAAAGAGTGAATATATTTGAAGGAGGTCAAATAGGATTCAAATGAACTGGAAGGATATGAAATTTAAGGGATTGGATGGGTTCAAAATTTAGATGGTTCACGGGCAGCAAGGACGAAAAAGAAAAGGGCAATCACTTTCACACGGTTCAATTTTAATATTTCATGAAATCTTCAATTGATTCGGTTCGAATTACAAAATGATTTTTTTTCTATTTTAAAAAAGGAGGGAAAGAGAGACAAAAATGTTAGCGTTTTTGTTAGTGACAAATTAAATTTTTGAGTTTTAATTAGAATGAATTTTGGGGTGCGACAAATATTGTTTCTCATGGATTCTCACTTATTTATATATTAGGATTACAATAAAAACTGTTTTGCCGAATGGTTTGAAAAGTGCTTCTTGTAGAAAATTTATTTTTCTAAAGAAGCTATTTTTTAGAGAAGTTATTTTTTCTAAAGAAACTATTTTCTAAGAATATGTACCAAACATGGTCGTAGTAGTAGTATACATTGTCATTATTTGGGTACTTGCTCCATTTTTTTTAAGCAAATCATATGACCTGGACATACGTTTTTTTTCTTTGTTGATAACTATTTCATGACTGTTACCTTTGGTCACTTTAATTAGTGGAATCACATGAATTTCCCCACTAGATTTTGTGCTTACTGGAACTTTTCTGTTTTGCTGTGGATCACAGATTATCTGCTCTTTCTGCAACAAGGAACAGGATGTAAGTTGCCTGTCCAAACGCAATAGCACGATTTTTTTAGAACCTTCTAAATGCATCGTTACCTGAAAAAAGCCCATTTCTTCAACAGGTGCAGCAGAATTGCTCTAATTGCGGCGCCTGCATGGGAAAATACTTCTGCAAAGTCTGCAACTTCTTCGACGATGATGTATGCATATATGGGTTCTGAATTATGGTTAACTTCACTACTATGCAGAAATTACTGCACCAGCAGTTCACACATAGTACTTGAAGCTTCCCAATCTGACAGACGTATTGCTCTGTTCCAGGTCTCAAAGGACCAGTACCACTGTGATGGATGTGGCATTTGCAGGCAAGTACCATACAGACAGCTATACTCAACTTCTCGATACATTTTCCGTTTCTTCAGAATTATAATCTGGGTGATTTCTCTGCACCTTCAGAACCGGTGGAGCAGATAACTTTTTTCATTGCGACACGTGCGGTAAGTTTCTGCGTGAACTTGTTTCTGATGCAACCTCATTACATCATGCGACAACTTTTTCGCTAATATTCATGGTGCCCTTGTTGTCATCTAACAGCGTGTTGCTACAGCAACGTTCTGAAGGACTCTCATCGCTGTGTGGAAAGAGCAATGCACCACAACTGCCCTGTCTGCTTCGAGGTAAGATACCTCTGTGTCATGAACTTTGCATCACAACATTACTCTGAACCTTTCATTGCTTGAGAATACTCTTTCTGTTCTTTAATTGATGTCACAGTTGACTTTTAAATTCAACTTTGATCATTTGTTTTATTTAATTTTTTTAAATAAATTTTATATATTTTGATATAATTTGATTTATCATTAGAATTATTTGAATCACAACTTAAAATTTTACACAATCGAACAATTTTTTAATAAGACAAATAATCAAAGTTAAATTTAAAAATCAACAACGATATCAATTAAAAAACGAAAGGAGTACAGAAGAACTGTTCCTCATCTTTCCTTTTTCTTTGCCTTCACAGTATCTGTTCGACTCGACGAAAAACATCAGTGTGCTGCAGTGCGGGCACACGATTCATCTGGAGTGCATGAACGAGATGAGACTGCACCATCAGTAAGTTTTACATCCATCAGAGACATCTTCATCACCTGCCACGCTTCAGATCGATTTCCTCCCCATGGATGCGACGATCTCAACGAACTGGTTACTTTTGATCTCCACAGCTTCTCGTGCCCCGTGTGCTCGAGGTCCGCCTGCGACATGACGGACACATGGCGGAAGCTGGACGAGGAGGTCGCGGCGACGCCGATGCCGGACATCTACCTGCAGAAGACGGTAAACCACATCGCTTTCCCTCCCACGTCCCAACGTTGCCCGTACCGCCCACGCCAGGCTCTGCAGCTGACTGACCGAACGCCGCTTCCTCCTACAGGTGTGGATCCTGTGCAACGACTGCAGCGCGACGTCGAACGTGCGGTTCCACGTCTTGGGGCACAAGTGCCCCGGTTGCAGTTCTTACAATACCAAGGAGACGAGGGGCGGTCCGGCGTCGCCCGCGGCGTGCTCCAGAGTTCGAGCGGAGTGACGACGGGTTCAGGGTCGCAAACGTCTTGGAGATCCAGTCCCGTCCCCCTAGGTGCCGAACCTACAAGGTACAAGATGGCCGATGATGCAGAGAAGTGGTATCATGAGGCTGCCGCAGAGCTGCTGTCCTCGCGATTCGTTATCCGAGCATGCCGGGAAGAGCTCGCCGACGGCCGCGCTGGCTGCAGCTAGATGAGAGATGTTTACAGTCACATGTTTGCATGTTCAGATAAATAGTACATTGTCATTAAAGCTAATTGAATGTCATATGAGTAAGCTTGGCTGGCTGGCTTTTTTGCGATATGAACTTGACGTCTGCTTTAAGAAATGGATCCTTAAGTTGATCTGTTTTCGATCTGTTTTCTTGGTTTTCACACCGGTTGGTCAGTTTTTAGGGAAGCAACCACTTTTTTTTTTGAAATTTTAGAATTTCAAAAAATGGTCGAGAAATCATTAAAACTAAAGGGTAAAGCAATGAAACTGTTGGATTTCAAAATTCAAAAACTTCAAAACCAATGAAACTCCCACCTCCATAAATCGAAAAGGTTGACTTTGTTTATTGTAGCATTCCAATTAAATTTTGTTCAATTTTTGAATTTTTGATTTAGAGAGTTTCATGGAGTTGATTTAAAGCAGAATCAGAGAAGCTATGTGAAATATTATTTTTAAGAGGAGTAATTTTGATTCTGTGAAATGATTATTTGAAATGAACTTAGATGCTGAGAGTTAAAAAAAGTAGTTTTTTATGATTCAGTGAAGTGATTTTTTATCATGATTTCGAAAATTTATCTTAGATACTCACTTTTAACCATGAAAATAATTTTTGATCAGAATCATTTCTCAAGTAGAATCACTTTAGTTTTCACATAAATTTCGAGCTAGGAGTAGCCTTGTTCCTGCCTCGAAAAGGATAAAATGTGTTCATGTGACTTTCAGTCAAAATCTGGGCCTCACAGCCCACGCATATCGGGCCCATGGTGCCTTCCAGAATGGGCAGCTTGCTAACCAATTCCATCTGGAAAGTACGGACAGAAAAAAGGGCTAGTGTAAAATCGGATTTTTTTCGAATTTCAATTCTGAAAATAGATCTCTTTTTCACACTTTTTCAAATTTTCAATTGCCCCTGAAAAAAAAAAGGCTCACAGAACTACACCTATGCAACTAGCCTTTCAAGTTCCTACAGCTCCCCGCTCAAAAAAAAAAAAAAAGAAAAAGAAAAAAGAAAAAATAAAAAGCCTACAGCTTCTTTGATACGGTAGTAACGGCTTTGCTCAGCTGACCCAGCACTCGGCGTTTGTTTTTGATTTTCCGTAACGAGACTGTCGCCCTTTTCCAGAACACTGCCACGACCAAACTGATAGTACATGACCGGTTCTGGTGGTGGGTGACTCGATCTGGGGCCCTGGTCTAACTGCTAAACCCATCTGATCTCACTCACTAGCTGAAAAGGATGGCTCAACCGAAGCCGGCGGCGTTTGCCTTTACAAATCATCCGTCCTGTGGCAGTAGCGTTTTTAGAGATTATTTGTGCAAGGTGTACACTAGTGTGGCGAAATAATAAAACATGTAAGATTTAAACTTTAAATATAGAAAATCTTTATTGATTTCTGCAAAATTAAAGTGTGTCAGGGCACACACGCTGAGTCCGCCACTGTCCTGTGGTGCGCATCATGGTATGGGCGCCATGCGCTTCCTCCCTGTGTGCCATGACGCCAGTGGCCATTATATGCGAACTGTTGGTGGTGGCATCACACGCTCGCTAGTTCTGATTGGTTTCTTGTGAACTCAACCCGTTGCCCCTGTTGCTATTGAGGTTGCCCAATTTAGGAATGCGTTTAGTGTACTCTCGGAGATATTCTCAATGCTGACACTGCTGGTAAAAAACCGAGTATTTATTTAAATAAAAATAATTTAAATTGAACAAGGTCGAAAAGACCGTAAAAGGACCTGTAGTCGTGGCCCTTTATACTGGACGCGGGTTCTCTCCGTCTATGGTCTCCTCCCATGCACAATTTGAGTGCGAGGATAGCAACGGGGTGATGGAACCTATTTTCCTTTATAGTACTACTCAGTATACTACACTAGGTATAACCTGGGTTCAAGGAGCCTTGAGAAAAGTGGCATCACAACAATCCGAGTCAATGCCTAGGCGCATATACATTCGTGAAAGCTACATTATCACACAATGAGGCGTAACAACGCTCCAGTTAACAAGAAATGATTTGAGTAGGGCATCACCGGGGGTACCGACGTGCCGTACGGGGAACGCCGTTGTCGCATTCGCTCATCGGAACAAACGTACGCGTGCCGGAGGAAGCAGCGACCAGGTGGCGCGTATGATTGGTCCAACTCCACGTAGGACCTTTCAGTGCCACGTACCACCATAGAATATTTTATTTCGATCGCCATCTCGTTGATGTCTACTACCGTAGAATAACTGGCGCCTGCAACACAGCTTTCGTATCCCGTTTCATCATCTTCGTACACATGTCTACTTGGCACCGACCGGTGCCGGCGTCCGCGCGCGGAGCAGCGTACGAGGATTCGCACGTCCCGGGGCGAGCTGACATGCGCGCCCGTGACTATAGTATTGTCCGTCCGCTGCAGCGAGGCGCCAACAAATTAAGAGCGCAGCGCGCCGGAAGCCTGCCGCGCTCCTGCGGCGCACCGCAAACTCCTCGGGCTGTCGCTGCCGCGCGGGTTTGGGTGACTGATGAAACACGCATGCGCGATCGATGATGCTCCTGCAGGGAACAGCCGACGACGGCCGCAAAATTCCTGAATCGCTGCTGCTGCTCCGCCACGGCCGAAACGCCGAAAAAACCCACGCCCGCCACGATGCCATGTACTCCTAAGAAGGTACACAACCCGCGCCTGCATCTGGACCCGTTTGACTTAAAAATTGAGAAACCGATACAAATGCAAAAATTGGCTTATTGATCAATTTTTTTACTTTTAATTTTTTGAAATTTAGAATCAAATCAACTTCATTGATTTTCTACTGGTTTAATCGAGTTTTGTCCGATTTTGACCGGTTACTGATTGATTTTCATATTTTCATTTTTTATTTTTAATAATTTTAAAATAAAAAGTAGAAACTACAAAATCCACATCAATTTTAACAGTTTTGTTAAAATTAGTCGCAACTCATGCGCATCACATTCACACCGCCCCCACACAGTTACGAGAATTTTGCAACTATACCATTGTCGACAATAAACTTCGTAATTGTACCATTCTAACATTGGGCTTCACCAGAATACCGTTACAATGCAACTCTATATTTTCCTTTACTGTTCGGAAGAGTTTAATCATGTTGAAACTTTTAACCATTACTTAGCCGCGTAGATAGCCTTTGTCTCCGTTGCAGGTCACTTAGCCCTAAGCTGGCCGACCGTCGCCGCCCACCCCATCCCTCGCGCGCCACCTTGCCGCCGCTCCTAGCCGGCCACCGCAATGCTGTTGGTCACCTGCCCCGGCCTCGAGCCGACCGTCGCGCCACCGTCCCCTAGCCGACCGCCGCCCCACCGCGGGTCGCCTGTCTTGAGCTGGCCATTATGCCGCCACCAGTTGTCTGCTCCAAGTCGGCCACCTCCCCACCATCGGTCGCCTGTCACAACGAGCCCCAGCCGTGCACCCCACCCCGCCACTGGCCGCGTGTAGGCTGCCAACCACCGCCCCTCGCCCGCCACACGCCAGCCGCCCCACCCCCCCTCCGCTTGCCGGGTGCCGCCTTGTACATGTCCGCGTCATGGGCCCTCCAGTCAAGCTCCCAGTCGACAGTGCCATTCGCATGCGTCGGTACTGCTACCTCGACGGAGCGGTGAGGAGGACTGCATGGGCCCCCGGCGGCCACTTTGGTGCGGTGAGCGCCTGCGATGAAGATGAAAGTTGTCTTTGTGCCTAAATAATAGTTAAAAGTTTTAAAAGTGATTAAACTCTTTCGAATGGTAGAGAAAAGTAAAGAATTGCATTATAATAGTATTTCGATGAAGCTCAATGTTAAAAAAGTACAATAACAAAGCCCATTCTCAACAACAGTGTAATTGCAAAATTCTCGACGCGTACCGAAACGGCGCGCCAGGGCGTGCGCCGCCGCGGCAGAGCAGGGTCCGTGGCTGCACAGCCTGCGCTGACCGCCGGGCCCCGCCGCCCCTCGCGCGCCAACTCGACCGCCGGCCGCTTCCGTATGTAGCTGGACCCCAACCCACGCCTTCCTCTCTGTCTGTCCCCCCTGGTCAAACGAATCCTACACAACGTGCCGCACCAGTCCCCTCGGCGCTTCTGCCCTGCCGGCCCTCGCCTGCCCAGCCCTGCCCTGCCTTCAGCCTTCCCCCGGAGAACTTCCCCGGCCGCGTCGCCAATCCCATCCCACCCATCTATTCCTCCGCAATCATCCACCCTTCCGTCCAAGCGCCACGCGCCCCACTTGCATTCCCAACTCGAATCCGCGGGAGTGGAGGAATGGGGTCGCCGGGGGCGGGGAGCAGCGGCGGCGGTGGCCACGAGTGCTCCTTCAAGATCCTGCTCATCGGGGACTCGGCCGTCGGCAAGAGCAGCCTCCTCGTCAGCTTCGTCGCCGCCGCGCCGCTCGACGAGGACATCGCGCCCACCATCGGTACGCCACGCGCGCCTCCTCCTCCTCAGTCCTCGGCTCCTCGCTGCTACGTGCGCTCCACGCCCTGTCTCCGGTATGTTGTGACACGCACGCCTGTGGCGCCGGCCGGTCCGGAACCTGTTCCGATCAGGCCTCGGAAGAGTCTGCTGCTGCTACGTCGGAACAGGGCCACAGACCCAGCGTAGTACGCTCGTAGGTAGGTAGCATACCACGATTCCGGGAGTGCTGCGTGGTATCGAGCTGTCGAGGGACCAACCAAGGGGACATGCGTGCGTCTCACCAACAACCAGAAAGAAGCTGGCAGCGTGTGCTTCCTCTGTTCTGCCCCTTGAAGAAATCAGCAACAACGCTGAATTATTGCTTCCGATTTTCCACTCCCAGTCCTCTGCACCTGGCTGCATGGGCGCGCCCTTTTTTCGATCAGTTATTGAGTCCGTGGAAGGTGATCCTCGTGTGGAAATTCTTCCATTACGGTATCAGAATCCAACCGACCACGAGAGTGAAGTAGGTGGTTAGCTAGTGGATTAAAGGACGCGTGCTGCTTTTCCAAACTTACTCAATGAACAGACCTTAAGCCTATTTAAGGTCCAAGCTGTTTTCTGCTCTTGCTTTTAGTGGGATTGACTGCCAAGGTTCCAGATTTATTGTTATTGGTCAAGGCAAGATGGAAAATTCTGCCACTGACGAAATACTTCGGCTTAGGCGTCCTCTGGTGCCGTAGTGTTGCTTAAATTAGCTTGGATGGAGAAAACTTGCAAACATATGTTGCTACATTAACTCCCTGTTCCTAGTTCTGCTTCTCTCAGAATCACTAGTGCTTTAAAAGGGCAGGGCAGCCATATTTTAAAATAATTTGGAACAACTGATCATCCTAGATGATTGTATAATACATTGTCAAAAATTATGTTCTACAGCTTACGCCAGAAAGCCTGATATTACGTACAGTTGCCATCCTATTGGCTGTCAACCTACTGTTCAGAAACTTTTAATTAGACTATTGTGGTTTATATGTTAGGTATCAAGAACATCAGTGATGTTTGCCTTCACAATTCCAGTTTGGTATATATATGTTGTATTGTTGTGTCTTCTGACTTATTCTCGCACTTATTGGCAGGAGTTGATTTTAAAATCAAGTTCCTTACAGTTGGTGGAAAGAAACTGAAATTGACAATATGGGATACTGGTGAGCACTAAGTACTCTATGGAAGATTATCATTTCCTTTTTTCTTATGATATACATTGTTGCAAGTTGTAATACACAATACTCCAAAGCCATTTGGCATTCAGTTTTATCCATCGAAGCATGTTTTGTCGTTCCATATTCTGTTGGTTAAAGACTGTCTAGTTGATGATTTGCTACTTCTGGGATGATAAGAATCAGTCCAAATAAATGGCATGGTTGCGCTGATATTTTTTTGCATATTTACTTCATCTCGCTTCCTTGTATTCAGTAGTTAAGGTATGATTTTTACCATTGAAACATACATAAAGTATGTAATACACAAAAACTCGTGTGGTTGGGAAAAGGAAAAAGTGGCTCAAATTCTGTCAGAGATAATGATCAAACAATTTAAATTAGCAGAGATTAAACTATGCACCAATTATGAAGGCCCATAAAAAACAAATGGAAAAGGCCATGACTCAACTTATTGGACATATTTGTGCTTCACTCCACCCTTTGCGGCTGAATACTTTTGTTCCTACTCCTTTTACATCTCCTCCCTTGCATGCTCTCATTACTGTTTGTGGTTTGAGAATCATGGTTAGCTTTTCAGGGAACATATTTTTTGGTCATCCTCCTTTCCTGTCCTAACATCATGGATATTGGAGTTTCTTATTCGCTCTCTGCTTTACTGCTTTGTGCCTTAATTATTCGGCTACTTTACTGTATTATCCCTCATCCCTAAAATCATTGACATCAGAGGCTCCATTAATATTTAGTGTTTTCTGTGTGGCCCTGCTTAGTCCGTTGTGTATGCTTCATTGTATGACATCTTTCTAATACTGCTAGAAGGTTTCTGAGATATCTATGAACACCATGAATTGTGTTATGCTGTTTCTGAAATGTTAAATATCCTGAAAGATCCTTTCTTTGTTTACTTTGCAGCTGGCCAGGAGAGGTTTAGGACAATTACTAGCTCTTACTATAGAGGTGCTCAAGGGATTATTCTAGGTATGTCAGATTGACGGCTTAAATGTTTTCGTCACCCTCAGCCGTGTCATGTTGTCACTTCTGAATTACATTTTTCAAACATGCCACAGAATCATGTAAGCTGATATATTCAGTTGATGTGTATGCTCACCTATATAGGTTAGATGTTGAGTACTATTACTGTATCTATATGCTGATGATAATTAACTGCTTCTTTATCAAATAAATTTGTAGAAAAAATATCTAAGGAAATATGTTATGCTATTTTGTAATTTCATTATCTTTGAACTGTGTATGGCAACTTCAAATGATTATAGAGATATGATAGTTTAGAGGGGCGAAATGCTTTTAGATCTTCTCCCTTTCTGTCCCTTCCTATAATTCCTTTCATCCTTGCAAACCAAAGATCTAATGATTTGTATTGCACTCCTAGTATATGATGTCACAAAGAGGGAGAGTTTCACAAATTTGGCTGAGGTGTGGACTAAGGAAATAGAAGCAAACTCAACAAACAAAGATTATGTAAAAATGCTTGTGGGAAATAAAGTTGATAAGGTACCATCTGTTCTGGAAACTAAGTTGTCTTTTTTTTTTTTTAATTTGGAAAGTGCTGTTTTCTAAACCAACCCTTTAATGAAAGTACCTGTAGTTCTTTTTTTTTTTATTATTGTTTTGATGGTCATGTCTTGCAGGATGATGAAAGAATGGTCACAAGAGAAGAAGGCCTTGCTTTTGCCCAAGAATCCGGATGTCTGTTTCTTGAGAGCAGTGCTAAAACACGAGAAAATGTCGAGAAATGTTTTGATGAACTTGCATTGAAGGTATGCTTCCGGATCTTTGTTAGGTGCCATAACATTAGAGCTTTGATATAATACGGAGATGCATTTAAGACCTTGTTTCGATACCTATATCCCAATGGGATGCGAGCCCAATTTCCACCACCCTCAGAGCGGGGATGGATTGAAGCATAGACTTTCTTGATCACGTCCACAGGCTTAGATGGCTTGTTTCGACCAGCTATAAACCTCTATAAGGTGCATCATGAAGTAACTCATGATCCTATTTTTCATGCAGATTCTTGAGGTTCCGAGTCTCCTGGAGGAAGGATCTTCCTCGGTTGTTAAGAGGAATATCCTGAAACAGAAGCAGGAAAGCCATGCTAAACGTGGTGGTGGGTGCTGTCAATAGATGAACCAACCCACGCTGCCCGGTTGGTCTTCTTCGTGCGAGCTGTTCGTTTGTTCTGCTGTAAATGAGCTGTATCTAAATGTTCTACGGGTAAAAAAGGAGGTTAATGAGTCAGCCTGCGGGTTGTGGGGAGTTTTGGAGAGATTAAAATTATTTGTACAGAAAACGCGCATTATCCCTTTACACTGTTCTATCATTCATTTTTTTCCGTCACCTATTTGGCGTAGCAATTTTGATGGTACCCTTGGAGTCGAATCAACTCATTGTTTCTTCTCATTGCCATCCGTTTACTCGGAATGATCTTGCCGCGGGGCGCTCCCTCGTGGTGTTTCGTTTAAAAGACACAACATGGACAAGGGGCTGCTGGGTGCTCACCCTGGTGTGATGCCTGATTCAACACAACGCCCAAATACATACGCCGGATCGGCTGAGTTACTTGCCCATAGTCATGATGCTGAGACGATGGATGATCATGTTGCTAAAATGTTCGAGGATGCAATGAGCACAGGGCAAAAAAAAAAAAAAAAAAAAAGTTTGGTTCACGGAGTTTATCCCAGAAAAATAGGTGTTGTGGCATGACGAATCCATTTCGGCAGTAAAAAAAATGCCGCAGTTT
>BCLH01002157.1:46499-57183 GCA_001602315.1 Zoysia pacifica
ATATCTTTTAGGTAACATATAAGTTACTGACCTGGAATAAAATTAAAAATTTACTACCTCTGTTCTAAAATATAATTATTTCTAAGTTTGATAAGATCAAACTTTTTAACTTTTACTAATAATATCTACAAATTTACATAATTTTTAATATAAAAATATATTTTTTATGAAAGTTTATTTAATGCTGAATTCAAAAAATATAATTTTTATATGATAAAATATTGTTAATTTTATACTATTAGTGATTAAAGTTATAAAAGTTTAAATTTGACTAAATCTAAAAATGGCTTATACTCCCTCGGGTTTTAAATTATCGACACAATTGACTTTGATCATTCGTTTTATTCAAAAAAATTTGTTTCAATGTGTAAAATTATTAGTTGTGATTTGATAAATCAAATAATAACAAAACTTTATATATTTGAACAAATTTTTTTAATAAAACAAAAAGTTCAGTGATATTAATATTTTAAAACCGAAGAGAGTATTTTACCAAAGAGAGAGAGTATTTTGAAACCGAGGGAGTACTTCCTTACCCTTGCCCTGGATATGAACAATTAGAAGACAACCTTGTCAGTTTGGGGAGGACGGCAATAGTTAGAGTGGGGGAGGTGGCACCGGAGGCAGTGGAGGTGAAAGGCAGAAGGGTCATTTCATTACTTTGTTCCATATGATCATAATGAGATAGTGATTAATTGACATTTAAAAAGACCTTTAAAATTATTTTAGTGGCGAGTTAGTTTACGTTGTCTAAATTTAGAAAGATATTGGTGAGGTGTGGGGGGCAAATAAGCAAGTACCATATAAAACAAAGTTTAGTTCTGTTGCTAATCGTGGTATTCTGGCCAGTCAATCCTGCTTATATATCATCATGCCTTTTCTAATGTGTAATGAACTAATGGTAACCACGTTCATACCACTAAATCGATGTCAAGTTTGTATATGATAATGCTACATCTCTAAATCTTCCTCCACTTACACACACCGTTCATAAGTTTTCTATGCAATCTCAATCAAAAGATAGAATGCCCCCCCACTCCCCAGGTCCACTTTGATCACATGGACATGCCACCGAGTTTACAAACACATTGACTTCTCTAGCACTGGATGAAAATATAGTCTTCGCTCTCATCATGGTTGAGAAAAGAATACCAGCTTCATGAAAAGAAAGTGTGTCATTCAATGTATTTTCCAGATTAATTCTGAGTGAAATGGATAGTGCCTGAGGAAAGCAAAATCCATAACAATTAGTCAGGCCACTAGAAAAGAAATAAACCCACTGCATGACAGCTTCCATGGAATCAGATAATGAAACGCTTGAACCAACAGGGCAAAAAAAAAAAAAAGGGGATAAATCTTAAGGCAAGTGCAGTACCTCAGAGTGAGTCACGATTTATACCAAGAATCTTAGCACTGTACTCCCAAGCAACAATTGCAGCTGCATTGGCAGGGAATGCCCTTGCTAATGTCGGTCCAAGACCAGCATAACATCCACCCATCCCAGCTCTCTTATAAATCTGTCAGATTTCAAGTATGTGGGTTTAAGAGACTGCTAATGATCAAGAAGAAAGCCCTATCTAGTGAAAGCAGAACATATATGCTATTTTATTTTGACATTAACAAGGGCATACCATTCTTAAAACTTGAAAGGGGTTCCGGCTCAAATGAGGGTCAGAACCAGTCTGAATAACAGTTTTTGCAACATCTAGTGGTAGGGTAGCCATCCAGAACTGTAGATGGAAACAATGTTTTCAAAAATTGAGCAGGAAGATGCATTATAAGAACAAAATCATCGGCAGATATTTACCGCCCATCCACTAATTCCACCACTCATGATCCCTATCCCAATGTCTTTCACCAGAGAAAATTGATTGCTACCAGAAAACTGTGGAGAGTCTAAATAGCTGTGCATCCAATATCGGCTGTATTCGTAAGTGCAAAAGAAGACAGCGTTACCAATCGCCTCTCTGAATAATGTTGTCAAACCACCACGAAATATACCCCTAAGCTGCAATGTAACAGCAGACAAGGAAGTTAAGAGGATTGAAACGAAAGGCACTTCCCATGCTCATTGTTAGTGCAGATTCTGAACTAGGACTGACACTGTTATGTTTGTATTATCTGTGTCAATTCTATTTCAAACCACTAATAATGGGCTTTTTCTGTGCCAGTCCTATTATTGGTTCTAGTTTTGAACAAACATTTACAAAATGTTGCCTATTTGGGTTTTTGGGACAGCAAATAGGCTATACTCACCCCTTCACTTTCAAAGGTTTTCATGGCACAGTCTATAGGGCTAGAGTACCTAGTAGCAAGAACTGCATCCTTCCCTTGAACTTGCATTCTGCACTGGAAAAGTCTCAGCATTACATCAATAAATGTCACATGAATCTTGCCTTCTAAGTTCTTGTATTACTTGAGAGGAGGAAGTTTTGCTGCAATACAGACCTTAGTCAGCTCCGTCGGGGTGAGGATGCAGCTAATGAGGGCTCCACTACATGCAGCAGAAGGAATAATTACCTGCAGCTGTGGTCTACCATCCTCAGATTTTCCCTGAAATAAACAATTCTTATAAGGCTAGGACTTGACACAAGATTTTTTTTCTTCCTACTATTTAAATCAGTTTAATTCTTCAAATTGGAAAAAAAAACATTTCAATACCTGTAATAATTGTTTGGCTTGGGAATATGTGCCAAAGAAAAGGGAGCTTTCAACTGCTATACCAACAAATGAAGATGATGCACCTTTGTACAGCCCTCTTATCTGCAAGGGAAAACAGCCATGCAATGAATATCATGACAATATGACACATTAAACATATAAAATTTTCAGAATACAGATCCATATTGTCTAGCAGTCTTAAGCATAAATGCTGCAGGTTCTAATTCTGGCCCTAACAAGAACTACAAAAGAAACAGCTATGATTATCTAATACTCCCTCTATCCCAAAATAAGTTTACATCTAGATTTAGTCAAACTTATCTTTGACCAATGTTTTTTTATAAATTTAATCAATTTTAATGATATAAATTATAAAAGTATTTCTTATGATGAATCTAAAAGTAATACTATGTTTTTAAAGTTAATTAAATCTATAAAAAATCATTAGTTAAAGCTAGATGGCACAGAACCCAAACGTAAACTTATTTTGGGACGAAGGTAGAACTAAACAACTATCAATATAAAAATGAAGACAGGGGGCTTGTACTGTACAAAAGAAGGGACATACTCCTTCATCCAGCAGTATCTTACTGGTGCACTGAAATGCATTCTTGTATACCTTTCCTTGAGCCGTGGTATTGTGAGCTTGCATTTTGACCTATTAGTCATAATGAGACCTTAAATTAACAAGAACCAAGGTTGTTACAAGCAACAAGTAATCAAAAACATAATTTGGCTATTTTCAGTCACTGGTTTAACGAGGTAGCCATTCAATAGGAACACAACAAACAGAACTATATAGATAGACAAAGTGCAAGTACATCTATAATGGGCAGCCAGCTTCCTCAATTTAACAAACATATCCTATGCCACTTTTCCCATTTTTACAACTTCAACCTCAAGTTCGATCACCAAATTTGGGAGAAAAATTGGGTGGCAGTCTTGTGCGTACCGAGGCACATGGTAGAAGATGTGTAGCCACTAGAGGCAGCCCATGAAATGAAGAGCCTCAATTTAATATATAACTTATTTGCCACTTTTCCCTTGTTTATTTTCCAACACTAGTCGAACTAAAAGTTCAATCAACGAAATTTTGGAGAAGCATCAAAATGGACAACAGTCATGTGCATATCAGGGCTAGTCAGTGGCATATATATACACAACTAGAGCCAGCCCATGAAGTGAGGGGCCTAATAGAGGGACAACTATCAATATATTATGACATAGTTTCCCGTTGGGCAAAGTCCAGCTTCAACAAAAGCTCCTCAGTTGCATCATTGGGAAAATGGAAATCTTAAAGGCTGACAAGATTCCTCTAAAAAACAATACAAGCGATGGATTCTGAACAAGCTAGTGAAATGAATCAGTTATAGGTGCATATATCAATTGGCTTTAGGATATTCATGCCTAGAGTATAAAAATAGAAACTTTGAATAGGCACTAAATTTCAAGTGCATGCATGAGTTTAGAAGCAAATATACATGATCAAATGAAAGGAAATCACGATTCACAAATGTTTTTCAGTTAATTAGTTTCATATCATGCACTGGTCATTTGCACGGTACAAAGGGTCTGTTTGGTTCAGATATTGCGCAAGGCAGTTCTGGCCAGGTGGCGAATCTGAACCCAGGCGCTCAGAATTAAACGTCTGGGCCACTGGGTGTGCTGCCTGAGCCAGGCAGCTTGGCTAAGGCTGCAACCAAGCAGGCCCTGGGTTTAATACAGCATTCCTCATGAGCAATTTTCTGTGGCAATTGCCCAGTTCCAAAATTGTGTAGCATATTTCTAGCTCCTATCTTACCTCCATTTTTAAATACACTATCTTACCTCCATGTTGATGACCATGTCAAGCTAAACATAATCAGATGAGTACACTATTATTACCAATATTTTATCCTGGCTATTATTGTATCATCTTTCTTAATTCAATGCAAGAGAAACAAAGGGTAAAACACAGGTATACCACATTAAGAGCATCAAATGAATTTTCTTGATCCCAGTAATTGCTACTCTACAAGTATTATTTTTATCACAACATAGATTGTGGACCCTGATATAGCATAACAGGCTATTTAGCTAAGCTTAGAACCCTAGTTCTTGTACCCTCTTGTGTACCCCACCCAATACCTCAAAAGTGCCCAAAATTCTACATAAATCAAGCCATCAGTGTAAGACGAAAATCGAAAGAAAACAGCAAGATACCTTAACAGTGTCGAACGGGTGGCCGACTACAACCTGAGCTATGCCCGCTACACATCCAGCGACATACTCCTTCGCAGCATCAGCCGCTCCGGTCATCTCGATAGCAGAGGGGCCCGAGCACCAGTCGACACTCGACAGTCGTGGCGTTAACTTTGTTTCTTCCTTTTCTTTAGCCGGCGCCGACAGCCGTTACTTGACCAGACTTCAGAAAGGCAATCAAATAACGGCAAAAGAAGCGAATCAGAACTGAACATTGCTTATAAAAACAAAGAATCTTGGTTTGGGATTGGAAGCGAAGAGATGGAGCAACAGACCTCTGGCAGCGGCCGAATCTGTGGCTGCCGTTGAGGTAGATCAGAGCGGCGGCGGCCGGGGCCGGTGAAAGCCCCTATTTGGATCCGCTTATAATCGGATTATTGGTGAAAATAAGCAAAAAAGAAAAAAAAAACTCACCCAAATGGGTCGGTTATTTCTGGATTCTCTCCGACGCAGCGTTCTCCGTAGGCGCCGAAACAAGGTGGGACTCGATTCTCTCTGACGCGGCTCTAAAGTCGCGTACCTGGTAAGCGAAGATTTCTTCCGTTTTTATCCTCCCCTTGACCTCGCCGCCGCCGCTTGCTTTCCTCTCTGCGTCGCCGCCGTCGACCTGCGCCCGTCGTCTATTGCGTCCCGTAGATGCCGAGCCGGCCCCCAAGAGCTACGCCATCCGTCGATCCGCACGCGCCCGAGCGCACCTAGCCGCCGAGAGACGCTAGCCGCTGGCCTTTTCTCCCCGCAACTTCCGGAATCCGGAGAGGACGAGAGAGTGGCGAGAGCCGAGAGTAATGGCGCGGGGAGTCTGGGGCAAGCGAAGCTTCATTCTTACTTTTTTTTTATTTCTCTCTTTTTTTTAAACCAACAAGGCTCGTTGGAGCAGTGCCAGTTTTAAAATCTTCACTGGCCTCTAATTAAAAAATATCTTGATGTAATCAGTATTAAAAATATATGAAATAATATGTGTTACATTTTGATTACATTAATATTTTAATCAAAATATATAATTAAATATTTTGATTACATCAAGATTTTAATTAAATTTTATTATATCTTCACTGGCATCAAATTTAATTCTTCTCTTATGCAGAATAGAAGTGAACTATCATCGTTGTTAGGGGTATTTTGATCATTTAACTATTCAGAATAGACAATCATGTGAAAAATAATTAAAATTGTCAAACACTCTACTTATTCAAATAGCAGATTTCATAGACAATCGCTTATCAAAAAATCTTGCTTTTCAAATAAGCGAGTTTCAAAAAAGCGGATTCAAACAGAGCAAGAAAGCGAAAGAGTATTGCAGAAAAAAAGGTTTGACAGAGGCGAACACAAGCGTCGTTTGGATCGAAGGAATTCTAACACTATGTTTTGGGAGATTTTATAGTTCTCACCTGCTCGAAGCCTTAACCTTTTACCCAAGATTTTAGAATTCTGATTCTAGCAGTGGTTTAGAATTGTAACATCAGATTAATTTTATAGAAAACACAAAAAATAGAAAATTTTCTATTCTAAAATTGGCCTTACCTTTTTAGAGTAAGCCACTGTAGCATCCCTTTTATCCGTTGTGCTTGTTTTTTTTTTTTTGACCAGATAACCGTTGTGCCTGTTGGCATTGCCCCGCGAGCGTCCATTATGCCTGGCTCCCCGCACACACTCTCGACTGGGCACTACCCATGCAACTGTTCCCTTTCATCGCCCCTACCTGCCCAGGATCGATGCGTACCTAGGCCCGAAAGCGGGCCGAAGCTATCCAGGGGCCGAAGGGCCCTCTGCTAATTGGTTGAATATAAAATAGATTAAAATATAAAACGGATAGGATTGGATAAAATTGCAGTTAAAATGGATTGGATTTTAACTTGATCCGTTTAAAAAAAATGGACCGAGGGCCGTGGACCTTGCCCTACTACAGTACTACGAGAGCCACTTTGGACTCAGGTCAAGCAGCAGCAGTCGCACACTCCACCATCGCAGCCGCGAGCAAAAAAAAGGAAAAAGCGGCGCGGCGGCGGCTCGACTTCCCAGCGACGGTGGCTCGCGTTCTTCCCAGCCGTGCGGAGGCTCGTGCGGTCGTGCCCTTCCCGGCAGGTAGCGATTCGGCCCCTTCCTGCCGGCAACAGCAGTGGCTAGACCCCTTCCCGGTGACGGCGGCTCAACCCCTTCCCGGCGGTGACAGCTCGACCCACCGTTCCCTGCAGGCAGCCTTTCCTGTACGGTGCCCTTTCTAGCTCTTCCCTGTACGGTGCACTTCTAAGCTTTTCTTGATTTTTGTTTGTTGGTTTGAAAAAAAATGCTCTAGCAAGTAGCTTCTGCATTCCGTGTTGAGTGCAACGAATCACGCTGGTATATGTTTCTTTTTTCTTATTGCCCAACCATTCTTGTTGCTTGAATCATGCTGTATATGTTTCTTTTTTCTTAGATATTTAGGTTGTTATCATTATTACATAGTCAAAGCATGGGTAATAAGAACTAGTTGATGGTCAGTTACGCAGTCGAAGCATGAGCTTGCTATGATCACCTTTGTTGTCACAAGAGTTTATTTTTGACCCTTTTTTCTTTGTGCCAACTCATCCAGGAGTGATCCATCAATGTTTGAGGTTGAAGTTGTTTCTGATAGTCGTGAGGTAGCAGATCAGTCAAGCTGCTCCTCCAAGAAAAGGGCTAAGGTTTGGGAATACCTTGAAACAAAGCTAGTTGATGGTAAAGAGAAAGCAGTTTGTAGATACTGCAAGTTGCATCTGTCAAATGAACCTGGGAAAGGGACAAGTCATCTAAATAGGCATATTAGATTTCATTGTATAAAAATTCCACAAGAGGATAGGGCAAGATTCTTGAAAACTTTGAAAAAGTCAGGTAAGGAAGAGATTATCTTTGACCCTGATGTTTTCCGCACCTTGATTGCCAAGTTCTTCATTAGTGCAGAAATCGCCTTCCGGAAAGCTGATGATCTTTATTGGAAAAAGTTGATGAGCTATTGTCATCCTTCTTTTAGAGCAGTTGGTCGAGTAAGTGTACGGGCAAATATCTTTGCAGTCTATGAGGAGGAGAGACATAAATTACTTGAGATAATTGCAAGTTTGACTTCCCATGTTAGTTTAACAGCTGACTTATGGACTTTCAACCAGAATATG
This sequence comes from Zoysia pacifica, assembly GCA_001602315.1. Classification (NCBI taxonomy): domain Eukaryota; kingdom Viridiplantae; phylum Streptophyta; class Magnoliopsida; order Poales; family Poaceae; genus Zoysia; species Zoysia pacifica. The sequence goes on from BCLH01002157.1 coordinate 54,527, forward strand.
AGGTATCTATATGTGACAGCACATTTCATAGATGATCAGTTTGAGCTGCAAAAGAAGATTATTGCGTTCAAGCATATTTCTTTTCCACACACGTCATATGTTGTGCAAGATGGCATCACCTCTTGTTTGATGGAGTGGGGAGTTTTTACACTCACACTAGACAATGCAATAGTAAATGACAGCGCTACTAGAGACATTCGTGATGCCTTAGGTGCTGACATGTTTCTCAAAGCTGAGCACCTCCATGTGCGATGTGTTGCTCATGTGCTCAATATCATGGTTCAGCAAAGAGTCAAAATAATTTCTAATGCAATTACGAGAGTGCGAGATATCATTAAAGTAGTGACATCAACACCTTCTCACTTACAGATCTTCAACTCAATTGTAGTGAAATCAGGCCTTAAACCTAAGTCACGGATGATTATAGATGTTCCACACCGTTGAAATGCGACATACGATATGTTACATGAGGCTCTTGAATATAAAGTAGCTTTGAACAGATTTGCTGCTAAGCAATACCATGCTACACCAACTGAGATGGAGTGGAGTAAAGTGGAATCTCTCCATAGTTTCCTTCAAGCATTTACTGAAGCAACTAAAACGTTCTCTGCTAATAGGCATCCCACAACTCATTTGTTTTTGAAGCTGGTTCTAGCAATTCGAGATGTCTTGTTGGATGAAACTCGGAACTCTGATGAACTTCTAAATGCAATGGCTAATGCAATGTATAGCAAGTTTGAAAAATATTGGGCTGAGCCTAATACAGTTCTGTTGATAGCAGCTCTGCTTGATCCCTCGTTGAAGATGGATTTCCTTAGATTCTATTTCTATACTATCAATGAGAATGTTGAAGAAAAACTGAGGGATCTAAGAACATGTATGAAAAAATTCTATGGAGCGTATGAGATTGCCGCAAGACAGGACAATCTTTCAGTGGCCACACCGTCTGATCAAAAGATGGTTGCAGATGTTTCTGGTTTTGGTTCCTCTAGAGATCCGCTTTTGGGTAAAAGGCGAGTGGAGTTAGCATTTGCCCAGTTTGCATCACAAAAAAGTGATTCTTCCTTACAAAAATCTGACTTGGAGTCAGATAAGTACATGGAGGATCCAAGAGTGGTGGTTAATGGAGATGAGGTCTTGGCATGGTGGAAAACACATGCAGGTGCGTATCTAATTTTGTCCCAAATGGCTAAAAATTTTCTAGCCATTCTTGTCAGCATAGTTTCCTCTGAATCTGCATTCAGTACTGCTTGAAGGATACTTGAAAAAGAGAGAACATCACTTGCTGCTGGAACACTTGAAGCTTTAGTTTGCTCAAAAGACTTGTTTATAGGATTTAGTCCGGTTGATGAAGGTACTAAGTAGTAAATATTTTCTATATCTTCTGTTAATGTTATATTATCAATTTTAACGGCATTTGAATATTCTCTCAATTCAATATGCAGGTCAACCGATGGAAGGAAAGCGTATCTATGACGTAGGTGAAGATAATGAAATATTTCAGTCTGTATAAAATTGACAACTTGTTACAACTTTAATTTTGGGATTGACAACTTGTTACAACTTCAATTCTGTAGTGAGTAGTGACAGGTCAATTTTATATCATGACTAGTTTTACTCCTTGGTTGTTATTGGTTGCAGTGCTGCCTGGTTTCTGGAGTGTCCAGATTATCATTTTTTTTACTTTAAATGTTTTGATGTCAGAATTGACTAAACACATTTTGATGCTTATCTGTGTTTTAGGAATTGTCTAACACATTTTGGTGCTTATCTGTATTGTCGAAATTGTCTAAACACATTTTGATGCTTATCTGTGTTGTCAGAATTGTCTAAATACATTTTGATGCTTATCCGTTCATTATGTCGAAACTAATCAGCAGCTACATTTTTGTCCCTGTGATGTTTTACGTAACCATTTTTTTTCAAACATGTTCAGCTACTTTTGTACTCACTAACTGCTTCGTATAGCAGCCCGTAGGTTTAGCCTGCATTGTAATTATCAGCATGCGTTCAGCTAATCAGCATGCATTTTTGTTGTCTAAACATGTGGTATTATAGCCCGTGGGTTTAGCCTGTAGTGTAATTATCGGATCGGCTCTGATCGTCTAAATAGGTTAGGATAGGATATGATTTTTATTTTTGAATGATCGGACTGGATTGGATTTTGTAAGTTAAATTTGGATCGGATAATGATAAGGTCTAGTGGAAGAAATAAAGGGTTGGGTTGGGATTTGGATTGGACCGTTGTCCATTTTCGGGCCTATGTGTACCCAATGATCGCAGCATCACAAACCCTAGACGAGCATTGAGCAGGAGAGGTGAAGTCTCACTGATTCGATGCTTCTGTCTTGGATAAGTGGAGTGAGGGCAAAAACATCAGTTTAAATTATATTAAAACTAAGGGATCACTAAAAATAAAATTAAATCATAAAATGCTATGTTTTAAAGCGTATTCAGAAGCTACGTATAAAATCACCCTGGTTGATGGGTAAGAACCCGCTCCACCGCCGCGCGTCCACCTCTGCTGGCCCTCTTGCCGACGACCACCACACCGCTCGCCCAGTTTCACTCCCCGTGAAAATCTCGAGCCGGCCAACTGCAACCGCCGAGAAGGAAGCCCTTGCTGATGCAGCCGACGGCTGGTGCACTGTGTGCCG
>BCLH01002158.1:7930-54412 GCA_001602315.1 Zoysia pacifica
GTAAAGCACTTACTTGATATGCATAATGATTATGAAGATCAATGGAAGAAAGGAAGCAGGTCTGCGTTGGATGTGTCTGAGACCAATAGCAAGAAAATACAGGAAAATTAGTAAACACTATTATTATTACTGAAATACCTCATGAATTACATTAAACATTGCAACCATAAATGATGCTAAATAAAAAAAGGAAAACAGAAACTGGAAGCATCATAGGGCCTGTTTGTTTCCACTATAGCTTGTGGGAATCTATTGGATTGTGAAAATCTATACAAAAGCTAGATTGTGAAAATTGTTATACAAAAACTGAAACAAACAAGTAGATTATAGGATTGTGGACTAGAGATTGTGTGTTGTGTAAGACAAAATCTGGCAAAAGCTGTGAGAGAGTATATTGTGGGATTCTGTATTTTTGAGGGATGCAGCTAGTGGAATCTAGGACAAAATCTGAGCTGTTTGTTTCCACTAGCACTTCTAGAAGCAGAATCACAAAATCACTAGTGGAAACAAACAGGGCCATAGAAGACTCCAGACTGCGATCTACCCTGCAATTCAAGAATATATGATGCTTTGGAAAAAAAAGGAAAGGACTACAACAAGCAACTTTCAATCAATTTCCATATTTACATGTTAGAAAAAAAGTTTCTATATCAAAGTACTACATCCATGTGACTAGACTGAATAAATTCATATACCTTACCGGTCAATACTGTAACAAATTTTAAGCACTAAAGTTAGAATTATACAGCATGTAATTAAATACTATGCAATCTTCATCAAGTTTTCTCCAAATGCAAACTCAGTAACCAAAAATGGCACCAAGTGATGGTGAAAGAGTAAATAGAGAAAACTTCCATGGTGATTGAGCTGTGTATCCATTTTCAATCAATAACATATTAGTATGTCCCTAGCTCTTAAGTGAAATGAAAATGAGCCTTTAGCCTAGGGGTTAAGGTGCCTAAGTACAACCCCTCATGTCCTGTGTTCAACTCCCCGTGGAAAATTTCAGGCTGAAAGTAAAAAAAAAAAACCTTCGTCTGTCCCACAGTAAAGCACATGTCTAAGGCCCGGCCCAAGCTCACATGGGCGACGGTTCCGCTATGTAAGGGTGGGACAGGGGTTTTCTCGATCTACATGAGGTCTCTTCTTGATGCAATACCATGGGGGCAGTCTTACCACTGCAGGTCAAGTTTTTTTAAACTAATTTCAATATAAATATAAATAAAGCACATACAGATCGAAGCAAATACTTGCAGACCAACACAGGTAACTTATCAATTGGGTTTTAAAAAAAAACAGTGACTAAACAGAAATGCTCGGCTTACATGAATCCATCCAAGAGATAGAAGTGAACCCTTGTCCTGAACATCAAATATTTCTTCTTCATTTGTAGCTTGACACTGCAGCGAATAAGTTAAGTTAATGCAAATACTTCGGAAATTGCTAGACATTGCCAGTTGATGTAGACAACATGTGCAGATCCACAAAATTAATTGCCACAACTCAATAGGAATCTAAAGATGGTGTTTCTGAGGTACAAGAAAATAACAACATTTTCTATCCAAGAGCAGCTATTTTACCATCCAAGAAAATATTATTAGAGTCATCTTAGTGACAGATAAAGGATCAACTCTTGGAAAGAATATCAGGTAAGAACGGTGTAAAAAAACAACTTACTGAATCAGGCGTTGATTTCTGTTTAGGTATGATCAGCGTTGTTACATAAAAAGTTTTCTTTTTCTACAATAACCAAAAAAAAAAAAGTCAACGATGTAGCCAAAATGCCAAATATATACTTATTTTTTCTTGTATAGGGAAATGCACACACCAGAATACCGGCAAGAATTCCACATGTTTCCAAATTATTTATGGTATTTGCCTCAGCAACCCTCAGGAAACGCTCCATTAATGCCACTGGCTGAGATGCAGATCAAACAAAATCACCAGGTAAATAAGTGCACAATGAATCAGCAAAGAATAAGGCATACACAAGTGAAGCATAAACATTCATGCATTCACTTAAATAAAATATATTTTTGGACAGTACAATAAATATTAACAAAATTATGTATTTGTGAGCATAAAAAAGGGGCCGCCTGGTGCATGTAGCTCCCAATTGCACAGGGTCCGGGGAAGGTTCATACCACGTGCAAATTCTGAAATCGCCCATTATCAGAGGGCGCAAGTCCTGGTCTTGGGTCAGCAACCCTTGATGGAGGAATTGGTCCACGCTCCTGTTGCACTTGTGCTAGGACAGGTGGGGGAGAAGGCTGTCTAATATTCAGTTGGGAAAACTCAGCTTCCAAATCAAGAGGCATGGACGTTGGACCTTCTGCTGGTAAAGACCATGTGCCATCATCAAGTGAGAGAACAGACTGCATATCATCATTTTTGCCCTGCGACATTGTTCTGTGTCCATGCAAGCCATCTCCATTCAAGATTGCTGGCACTAAACTGAAAGAGGTAAGGGAAGACAAGGCTATGTCATCTTAAATTAACTCATACATAGAGCTGTGAGTATGCACTGACGCATGCTCTTACCTAGAGATATCACTTTGGGTTAATTCAGGATTACTTGGATATTCAATCTGCAATATGCATTAACAAAATATAATTACCAATCAAATGCCATTATTGTCTATGCTATAAACTTAAGCAAACATATGTTGTAAACTGATAATGCAAACAGAATAAAATAAATATACCCTTATTCCAGTACCCGGCCCTGTATATTGGCCATGAAGCCCATTAGGTCCCAAAATAGAGTGTCGTGATAGTGTTTCCTCCTTAGGATAAGACAAGCTAGAATATCTGCATAATATACACAGTAATTTAGTTTATCTGTATTAATTAATAATATATTAAAAGCAGGCAATATGAAGATCACACTGATGTGCATGATTTTTTAGTTCAACCGGCAAAATTTATGTATCAGAGAGTCATTGAGTAAACAGGGCAAGAGAAGCAAATAACAAAAGCAAGCAAGAAGAAAAGCGAAAAAACATTATCAAGTCCCTGCAATTGCCCAAAACGTGAAGTGTGTTGCTTGACCCAGATCTAAACAAGGCTCAGTGCAATACTAAAAGATTGATAAAACTGAGTCCTACAGGCTAACAGGTGCAATTGCAACCACAACTCTATCGTTGCAAAACGAAAAAATGATCTTAGAATCACATGGCATATTTTCCCAAAAAAAAAAAGTGTACGTTGCAGATAAATTTAGAGTGGTAGACTGGTAGTGTGTACAATAAAGGGATTCTCATTTAGGTCCAGCAACTATCATGACGACTATCTGGGTCTAGGATATATTTATGTGGCTAAGCTCAGGTCTATACCTTCCCCAGAGCATTAAACTGATATGGCATGAAAATTTGGAAAAACAGTTGCCAACCAGATTTGGGTGCATACAAATTCAGTTGTTTAAAGGTGCACTCTTCTTTTCTGACATATGCCTAAATTCAGTTGTTTTCTGAATAACACATAATTCAGTTGTTTTCTGAATAACACATAATTCAGTTGATAGCATGTCAAACTCTTCTTCTTTGCTACTCCTTTCCATAGCTGATTGAACTAGATTTACCCACGATGTAGTGTCACATCAGATAAAAACACTGAAACAAGGGTATGGACCTGAGCTAAGTGACAAAATAAATTTTGGACCCAGATGGTTGTTCTGAAAGTTGATGGATCAAGATCTCATGGTGCATTTTACACTAAAATTCAAGATGTAGTCTTGTAAATCTTGTTAAGTAAGTGCAATCACCAAACAAAATCAGGATATACATTAAAATGTTTTATATAGGAAATTCTGACAATATAAGCGCTCTATTTGAAGTTTCTACACAGCCAATACGATAGTTTTCTTTTCAGAAATGTTTGTAGACATGCTATAACATTTAGCCATCTATTACTTTTTCTAAGACAATTTTCAAGTCACGAGCAAGAGTAGATGAATATGATCCTAAGTTCAATATGTAAGCCTCCAGAGTAGTTTCAAAACACTGTTTTTTTTTGAGACGCTCAAAACGTTGTTTGGGGCCCAGTGGTACGAGCATCCCTAATAGTGAAATATGATTAATCCTGCTTCAAAACTCATAAATAATATGTATGTAGTACCCACAAACTTATGTATGGTTAACTTTAAATTCATCTATGTCCAGATTAGAAAATGATGTGCAGTACTGGGAATGCTTGTCTTTAAGTGTTCTAAATACATGCTATTTTAAAGATACTTTCAAGTTGTAAAAAACCAGATTGGCCACTGATTGATCTTTTGCAGTTCAAAATGCACATGATTGTGCCCATTGCTCGTTCAATCTGAAATTTCTAGCCTGAGGCCAAAAAAAAAAAGAGTAGCAGATGACACACAAAAAGGGACAGAATGAAGTGCATACAGTTTCTGTGTGCGTCTATCAGATTGACCATAATGCAATAGTGCTCCTTGATGCATCATACTAGAGAAAGACTTCTGTGACTGCCCATTGGAGTTACCAGATAATGACTGCAGGGGAAAGAAAAATTAAGCAGGAGCAAGATGCTTGCAACAAATATCTGTGAATTGGAACAGCATAAACCCTTTCTCCAACACTAATAGAATATTAAACATGGAAAAATGCACACAATGTCATGTATACCTTTGAATTATATGGGCGGATATTCTGCTCCATACCGCTATTTGCACAAATTTCATGCACATCATTAGATTCCTCTGCATCCAAACTGCTATTAAGTTTCGAAATTTCTTCCCGCACAATTGGCTTCAGGTACTCTAGCTCTTTGATCACACATAAAAGTTTCTGTAACAAAAACAGACAAAAATATTCAGGAATGATATTTATTTTCCTAAATTCAACAAGGAGTTATTTGCAACCAGTAATGTATTTGTCGTCTTCTTCCAATATAATAATTCCTATGTAAGAACACCTGATGCAGTAAAGAAGGTAGTTTTAAGATCAAAGAGGCAATACATTAGAGTTGTGCGGCCCTTTCTTCAGGAATTCCTTCTCTCTTGACTTAAATGCATTGTAATCACGATGATTCGGTATCGTCTCACATAACAAGCTGTCAATGTTCAGCAGTAACAATAAGCACTTGGGATATCCATGTTAATAGACATTCCAACGGGCGCCTCACCTCGTGTATCTCATGAGAATAGCGTACAGGTCCACAAGGTTCTTCTCCTCTCTATGTGCTTCAGCCTGCGGATGCCACATAAACCACCAGATTATACATACTATAAGAACTCATTACCAGTTTTGATGGCAATCGATCAAGCAATGGAAACAAGCCCAAGACAATAGAATGCGTGCTCGAATCCAACACTACAACCTACCCACGCAACGCTTAGCAAATCCTGCAGAAGAAAGGAACGGAATTTGATATTGGATGTTTGACCTGGATGAGAAGGTTGTTGGCGATGCGAAAGTAGTAGGGGATGCTGATGCGGTGGTCGACGTCGACCGGCCGCGCCAAATCCTCGACGGTCAAGACTCTCCTCGCCGGCGGAGGTCGTCCGGGATCCATCTCTGGTAAGCAGAGGCGGATCTACCAATAGGGCAAGCTAGGGCGGCAGCCCTACCTAAGCTCGCCGCCGAGTACCCCTGGCCCCTCTTCTCCTAGAGCTCCGGCGACCGGTGCGCGACAGCCACCTGCGCGGCGATGGCTCCAGTCGCTGCTCCCTGCTCGCGCCCGGCGGCGTGCACCTGCTCCACGGCCTCTCACCTTTGATTGCTCCGATACGGAAGTGTGTCAAGTAAAAAAGCTGCCTTTGAATCTTAATATATTAAAACGTGTTGCGTTCTCCTGCAAAAAGAGACACTTCACGTCAGCTATTATTTTCGTTCGATTTTGTTAAAAGATAAATCTAACAATTGAATTGCTCAATCCAATTTTGTAAAAAGATTATTTTTTATCGGCGACTGAAAAAATAAAGATTCTTTATTTTCTATAAGCTTTTCAAAAATTTTGTAACAATTAATCTAAACATTTTTCTTATTTACTCTATGTCACAATTTATTTTTTTCTTCAATGTGATTTGAGATGTGGTGTGATCCTCATATAAAAGAGGAAAGTAGGAGTATGTAGTGTTACAAAAAAATAAATAGGAAATACTTTAATTATTTTTACTTTTAATTCCAATATTTTATTTGTTTACTCATAATCTAAACTGAGTTTAAACTAAAGTTTATATAATTGGAATTCATATCATTCCAGTCGTTGTTTATACTTATGGCAGCTTAATTTTTCTTTGATATGATTTTTCGGAATAGACCAGTTGATGTGAAAAATTGTCATAAAATATATTTATAATCTTTTATATCTACACTGTAACTAAATTATCAAGACTATTAAGTTATATAATTTTCTTTAAAATATAATATAATTTTCTAGACTTAAAACATCCAAACTTCATTTTAGTTAATTGCATTTCACCGATTAGTATAGGATAATTCTCCTAAATAATATTTCATATGTTCTAAAATTGTTGTCGCTGATTAATTAAAAAAATTCAAATATGAACTAATCGACAATGTCAATTTTGGAAGAGGAAGGAGTATGTGGCCTAAGGATTGTGATGCATGTATACATGGCTATTTAATTTATTGCATCTATTTCTCGAATGTAATTAAGAATTAAATACATTAGAAAAGGGCAAAGAAATTTATAAAATAGAAAGGAAAAAAAATAAAAAAACGCTCTTAACCTTTTTTTTTAAAACCCGCTCTTAACCTATTTTGGGTCGCACTTCTGTTTTCTGGGCAGCTCCGGCCATGCTGCGCTTTGCTGGGGCGGGCCACTAGCTTGGCTCACCCCACACGGCATTGATGCCATGTGGGCCCGCATGTCATCCCCTTCCCTAGCCGAGTATGGAAACAAATCCCTGCCGCATCGCCATATGCCAGCATACACATTCCCAGGGCCTGTTCCCGGTTTAGTTGCTGCTACTTTTTTGCTATGTCTGCAATATTACATAAGTTCTACTGTGTAGGCTGTAGTCTACCCACGCAGTGGCAGCAGAAAAAAATCTGCAGCGAACACACCCAGAGTAGTGTGGCATTTGGATCAGTCGTAAAAAAAAAAGTGTAGATTTTGGATTGCTGGAAATGAATGTTAGGATTGGGATAGGTAAATAAAAAACTTGATTTGGACCCTCCATACAATTGCGTCTTAACCCTTCATTTATTATTCAATGTCAAACCCTATCTATATTTCTCAAATGCCAAATAGCACCTAGAGATGTAAAAAGGTGCATATAAGGGTATCCTCTAAACTTTTTTAGTTCAATAAAATAAAATATTTTTTAAAAAGTGAAGAATTTTGAAAAAAACTATTCAATGTTTGGCGGTATAGGCAAGTGCAATCTTGAACTTTTGCTAAAAGCTCAATTTATCCCTAAACTATCAAGTGGTCAATTCAGTCCTTAAACTTTGAATTTCGGGTTCAATTCACCCCTATTAGAGAGTAACCTAAGAATCACTCTTGTACAACCCTAATTCGCAGCAGTAGCCACTATCAAGAGTTCCTGATGCCACGTAATGCTAGACGAAAGCTACAAGGTCAGCATTTCCAGCTTGTGCCAAATTATCCGTAGTGTTGGTTCCAGTAGATGTAGCATCTGTTGCTTTATAAAGTAGATTTTAAAATAAACCCAAATGATTGCAAATTGGGCATTTGGTTGATCTCAAGGTTTAAATTGTTCTTTTACTTTCTAAGAGGTAAAAGTTCTCTAATAATTATCAATTACTATATTATTTAATTTAGAAAATAATAGCTATATTATTAATTACTATATTTTTTATTTAAATTAACAACTGAGATCAAATTCGCGTTTTACCTGTGAAGAGGTGTACTTGATCTATCTTAGAAGAGCTCTAATATGAGCCATAGGTAAAACTAAATACTCCCTCCAGATGAATTTTATCATCGTTTGTGCATAGTGTAGTTCAAAGTCAACAGTGTATTCTATCTGATATTGAAACAACAATTTTCATATGGGGGAAGTAGTTATAAGAAGATGGAATAAGATGAAACCGCGGTTTACACGTTATTAGCACCCCCATAGTTCGGATCTTTGAAATGAAGGTGATATTAATTATGTTGTGTTGAATTAATGATGGACCATGAGTTACTATCACAACAGTTTGATTAGAATAGCACGACTACTCAGTGCGTGATCTATATTCGAAAGGGTTTTCTATGCCGGCCACAATCCAACTAAGACCTCATTCGCTTGCGCTGGATTTGTCCGATTGGGATTGATTTCAGGTCCAGTGGATCATGTTCTCACTCAAGCTATGTAGCAATTCATTTGTTCCACTTGTAGATTGAATTTAGACTTAAATCCAACCTATAGCTCTTATCCAACCAGGAACCAAACCACACCTCAAGGGTCCTAGAACCAAACAATTGCTATGGGTGCCTGCAAATCCAGCATAGGCCCAGCAAGCAACGGACAACAGTAGCAGCAATGTGATGCCCTCAAGTTGGAAGCAACCATATCCATATGGAAGTAATCCTGTTTGGAACCATTTCAAGCTATCTGCCAAACCAGCCCTAAAATTCGCAGGTCACAACTTTATTATATCCTGTGTCAGTCCATCAACAATTATCGTCAGTCCATCAACAATTATGGAAAGGTAGAGGAAAAAGAAAAATTAGTTCACCCGTAAATTCATTTCTCTGAGTTGCTGGTGTAAGAGACCACCTCCCTGGGTGCAACCCGGGGAGCAATCTCAGCCTTTGCTGTCTTCGGGCGATCATGTCTATGAATGATGTTTTTGATATTCAACGCCCTGGATGCAAATCAGATAGCAATATCAGCCTTTGCTGTTTCCGGGCTATCACTTTGATGAATGATGTTTCTGATATTCAAGTGACGAAACATGAGCACAGAGAAATCCTAAGCTCATGGTATGCATGATGGTATCGGAGAACCGCATAATTGAGTTCAGTCCGTTGGACTGTATATGCAGGAAAGCAAATAAAGAGTTGTGTAAATATATACAAATCACATCCTATTTCCACCTTTCCAATCTACAAAAGAGATGTAAAGAAACATCATTTTAATGAATACATGTGTGTGCTATGATGGTTCCAGGTTCAGATTTCTATTGGTCTGTTGCACCAATCAATTTTTCTCCCACACTTTATAACACCCTCCTTCCCAAACCTACGTACAAATGAAACAAGCCTAGATATTATTCACACCTGATGCAGGAATAACTTCTGTAGAGATGAGAGATTTGCTTACCATGACAACTATAGGACCAGAACTAAGAAAATCGCACAATCCATTGAAGAAAGGTCTTTATTTTAGATCATGGTAGTGCTTCTCCGCAAATTCATTGGATGACAACAAGCTTGTATCCTTTTGTCTCGATTCGGGTTGGGTAACATGATGATGCCTGCATGGCCATTGCACCGAAGCCTGTGGCCAGGACCATCTACCAGATCTTCAACATGAACAGGGACATCAAACAAGATTCAAGAGATACTGCATTTACATATCGTGTTAACATGCAGAAATTTGAAGGATCATTGGAGGAAACAGAAACACAAAGGTAGCCCTGTAAGGCATTGGTGTTGCCTTGAAATTTAAACTTTTTCTCAGCCTTCTGAGCTCAGCTTCTTCAGTTTCCTGATAAAAAGGAAAATCAGATAAAACCAGAATTATATGCAGCATGAGAAATGCCACTTGAATCATAACCGAACATGAACATTTTGATTTCACTTACAGATTCCTTTTCTCCAATTGATGTGGATGAATGTTTTCATCAAGCTTCGAGTAGCTGAACCGAAGCAAATAAATGACGCCCATTTCTTGAAATAACAACAATGCAAAATAATCCAAAAGTGAGTTATTTTTTTTAAGGGTAAGATAAGATATTACATACCTTTGTTGAGAAACCTTGCCATGCACTCACTACATGGTGCCGGATGCAGTCGCAGCCAGAAAAAAAAAAATGAAAAATCAGTGATTTTGATCAAATTTTAACCATATTTGCACCCGAAAAAAGTTTATGCACCCACAAATGAAGCGCACTCTCTTGAATTTTCTCTACCTCTGCCACTAGATAGATGTTGCCGCCCTGTGTTTCTAGTATCGATCTATTCTTTCAGAGATTAGAGGGTCCTGCCTGCATGCACTCGTGTGAAGTTGTCAACGCAAGTGACGTGCAGAATAAGAGCACGTCTCAGGTTCATCGTTACGCACGAAAGACAGTTTGAATAAAACCGCACCCTCCGAAAGTGTTGAGATCTGTTAAGGGAAAGTACTTAATATGGTCCCTAAACTATGTATTAAAGTTCAATTTCATCCTTCAATATTCAAAAGGTCCAGTTCAGTCTTTAATTTTTTTTTCTGTGATGACGTGGTAGCCATATGGCATACCACGTCAGCACGTGAAATGCCACGTCGGCATCAATTTTAAACTATGAATTCTAAATCGATTTTATCTCAAACTATAACTCTATTTTTAATTATGTTTGGTTATCATATTTTTTATAATTAATGCAACAAAAAATCAGATCTTGCATGATATATATATATATATATATATATATATAGACACACACCGTTCCTATTTTTCACCCAGGGTGAAGAATTTCTTATTCTTCACCAAGGACCAAACTGGCGCACCCAGACTGCTTCGCCCCGCACCAATAGACGGCTTTCGTCCCCGCGCGCCAACCGACAGGAGTAACGGATTTCCATTCCGAAACTGCTCTCCACTCTAGCCCGCCACTCCTCTTCCTCGTCGCCGCTCCATTCCTCTTCCTCATCGCCGCGCTTCTTCCTCGTCTCTGCGCTTCTCCTCGACGCCGCGATTCCTCATCGCCGCGGGAACGGCGACCCAGGGCAGGGCGCATTGCGACCTCCATTCCCCATCGCCGCGCCTCTCTGAACGCTGCGGGAGCGGTGACCTAGGGTTCCTCGCGAGGACCTAGTCTGAGGCTGCAGCGTCGCTGAAGGATTTGGGACCCGCTTTGATTCAGGCATCGCTTGAAGAGCTCCGAAACTTGCTTCACCATCAAGCCGTAGGGGAATGCCTGCAGATCCAGGTCAGTACAGAACCTCTGCTGCAGAAATTCAATAATTACTGAACAATTATTTAAATTACTGATGAAATCTGTACTAGAATTTATGAAACTACTGACATTGAACGCACTGAACTCAATTCCTCTCATGTTTACTAATACCTGAACTAATTGCACTGAACTTGTTAAAGATTACTGAACCATTACAGAAACTAAACTCAATTCCTCTCATATATACTAATATCTGAAATGCATTGAACATGTGTAAATTATTGGACCATGTTGATCTATTCAAATGTACCAATGTTATTTTTATAATTACTGAATATTATTTTCATAATTACTGAATAGTATTTCTTTAATCCATTCAGTAATATTTTTTTTTCACTTTTAGTGAATATTTACCCTTAAAGAATGATCCTGCTTCTATCAACAAACAAACTGAGGCTACTATAGACAATCATTCAGCAGTTGTCTCGCATTTGTTGAAAGTAATTGCTTCAGCAAGAGAACACTCTTCTATTAATCGATCAACATAATTGACTGCTACTGCTGCTGCTAGTACTCTTGCTAATGCACCTGCTGCTGCTCCTGCAATTGTTGCTGCTGCTAGTAATCTTGCTACTGCCCCTGCTGCTGGTCCTGCAATTGCCGCTGCTGTCCATACTGCCATTGCTGCTGCAACTGCTGTTGCTACAGTGTTAGACACCACCAGCTCCAGTGCTTAGATAAGGGCTACCAATTAGTCCAACATGGCTCGAAGATCCTATGCGTTATAAAGCAATGATGATGTCATCAGTTCCAGTCCCACTAGAGAATGTAGTAACTCTCGGAGAAGAGCCAGTTTTCATGTATGTAAGTGTAATATTATACACTAATGTAAAAACTTTATATTTGAGAAAAAGTAATTACTGATATTATTTTACTGAATGTTATTTGAATGTAGAATTAGAGAATTGACCCCAGGTTCATTCCCAGTCTAGACTTGTTCTTTCTGAGCATGGATGATGTATTCAACTTCTACAAGACATATTCAGAACTTGCTGGATTCAACATTAAGAAAAACAGGTCGAGAAATGGTGGTCGTGGCCAAGACTATGAGTGCTCCTCTTCAGGGAATAACAGGAAAAGTCCAAGTGTTAACCACAAGAGAGGAAAGACAACAAAAAGAAAAGGGTGTAAGGCTATGGTATGTGCTGTGACATCATTTGATGGAACTATGGTGTACTTCAAAAGGATTGTTCTTGAGCACAACCATAAACTCACAAGAACACCGATTATGACCAAACAATGAGAGCTCCCAAGTTGAAAGAAAGGCCAATAGATGATATGATTGATGTCATGCACATGACGAAAGTAAAACATGTCAATGTAATGAATGTGCTTCGAGAATCAGTAGGAGGATTAGAGAACTTAAGCATGTCAAAAAGAGATATTCAGAACAGGTCAAAAAATTACTGAACTTTTGGAAATAATTACTGAACATTACCGAACCTTAGAAAATAATTACTGGACCTTACAAAATACTTACTGAACATTACCAAACCTTAGGAAATAATTCTGAACCCTAGGAAATAATTACTGAACATTACCGAAGCTTAGTAAAATAATACCGTGCCTTGCGAAGTAATTACTGAACTATACAAAGTAATTACTGATATTATTTTGTTGCTCTGCTGTTTTGGTTGCAAAAGAGCCGCACTTGCTCGCACTGAGGTGGAAGACGATATCCCGAAGCTGCTAGAATTCTTCGACGAATGCAAAAGAAACAACCCACAATTCGTTTACAAGTTTCAAGTTGACAGTAAGAATGTGGTCAGAAATGTGTTTTGGAATCATGCTAGCCAGCAAGAGAACTATAAAGGTAACAAAAACTAAATGTCAATAGAATATTATAATTTTTTAAAAATGTGACTCATGAATGGCTTTTTTTTTTCCAGATTATGGTGATGTCGTTACATTTGACACAACATAGAGAACCAATAGGTACTCCATGCCACTGGCCATGTTTGTCGGATGTAATAATCAACTACAAAATATAGTGTTCGCACAAGCATTGATAAGGGATAAACGATTGGATACACTCGAATGGGTATTCCAGTAGTTGAGGGTGTGTATAAACAACAAAGATCCCATAACAATTTTCATAGGTAAGAAAACTACTGGTTGTATTCTGAATAGTTATGCTCAAAACAAATTAATGAACACTATTAAGAAGTTGTTACTGAATATAATATGAATAAGTAGTTATTGAAGTTTATCTATTTCACCAGTCTAGGGAATAAGTGAGTACTGAAATATATAACAGTAGTTACTGCAGGTGATGTATTTGATCATACTCAAAAGCTTATTTCTGTATGCTGCAGATCAAAATAATGCCATGGAGAAGGCGATAAGCAGCATATTCTTTAATACATTTCACAGATTTTGTCGGTGGCACATGCTCAGAAAGTACAAAGACCCCTTGAGCCAAATGTATGATCAGCAACTGAAGCTGAAGGACAGGCTCACCTCAGTAATTTAACCACCCACTAAATCTAGCAGAGTTTGAAGCTGCATGAATATTGATGGAGCAGGAATTCAACTTGAAAGAGAGGATAACAATACAAAAGCTTTATAGTGAAAGGAAAATGTGGATTGGCGCTTACTTCAAGGAAATTTTCTGCGGCGCCATCCAATCTACACAACGGAGTGAAAGTGTAAACAGGACAGTGAAAAGCGGATATGTAGACAACTCAAAACCAATCCATGAATTTGCAAAAAAGTTCCTTGATGTACTTGATCACACTAGAGAAAATGAAATGAGAGAAAAGTACCACTCACAGGTACAGCTATGCTATTTTTTTTTGTAAAAAACACATTTCTTCAAAATAGAATTACTGAAATAAGCCTTTTCTACTTGCAATCAGAACCAATAATTTCAACATACTATGGCTATGAAGTACAGCTAAGCAAGGTGTACACTCGTGTACACCTTGCTTAGCTGTACTTCATAGCCATAGTATGTTGAAATTATTGGTTTTAAAAACACCATGAAGTCAAACACAAATTTCAAAGTGCGCAAAAACATAGAACAAAGTGGCTACTACTTTGTTGAACATCGGAAGACGGAGACTGACCTCCCATGGCTCCAGCACGCCTTCAAAGTTAAAGCGATATACAATGAAGATGACCCTGAAAAAGCTATATTTAGCTATGAGTGCATGACCTGGGAGCACACAAGTGTTGACACCCAAAAATCACAAGGCCGCCGGAGTATCCGGCATGTTGCTGGAGTGTTCAGTGAGCCCTCTCGAGTGCGGACATTTGCCTACTAGAGTGTCCCGTGAGCCCTCTCGGGTTCGGGCACTTGGCCCACCGGAGTGTCCGGCACGCTGCCGGAGGGTCCGGTGAGCCCTCTTGGGTTCAGGTATTTAGCCCACCGAAGTATCCCGCACGTTGCCGGAGTATCCGGTGAGCCCTCTCAGGTTTCCGAAATTACATGACAGAACCTCTGACATCTTACAGGAGACTCCAGTCATCGAAGTGTTCGGCGCTTTATCGGAGACTCTGGTAATACTGATTTAGGAAAGTTTTCAGCAAATTGATTCTAATTTTTTGCCTAACTCGTGAGATTAGTTGCCCTGTGGGATAAGACCATCCTTCCTCTATAAAATAAAGGCCCATGGCCCATTGAGGATTATCCCAATCGAACCTATTATTTTGCCTTTATATTTCATTCTTCTCCAAACCCTAATCCCCATACTCGACCCTCGTGCTGTTCTTCTTTCGTCCTAACGACATTTGAAGGTGATCTGGCTGGCCCGACCGAGTTCGGATCATCCCTAAGACGATCCTCCTCCGACAGGGTCTCTCCCGAGGCGGGGTTGTCTAGGTGCTGCTCCAAACCCGGCGTTGAAGAAACGTCAGCGTTCTCGCACACGGACATGCGGGCGTTGTGTTGGCCTGGACCCAATTTTGGCGTCAACACACTTTTTGGCGACTCCGCTGGGAACGAGTGATTCCGGTTGCACAAACCGAAGCGTCGTTATTCACCATGAACTCTGAGATCTCCACGACGAACATCGTCATGTCGTCCTTGGAGGAGTTACCCGAGGAGGTGCGCAAGGCGCTCTTAGAACGCCGAAAGGCCTCCGGAGAGGCGCACAAGGCGCGCGAGGAGCGAGAGCTGCAGGAGTACTTGGCGTATTTCAAAAAAGACCGTCAAGGCGCGATCTCTCAAGTGAAAAAGCCTGTTCTTTTGGCTGTCGACGACGACGTGGCCATGGGCGCTGCCAATGTATGGACATCTTCGCACCCTCCCGTTACTTTTTGAAGACCTTTTATATTACTTTGCTGACATAAAAAAAGTCTTAACGAATGATATGCAATACATGATTCAAGAGAACATGTCTAAGTCTAAGAATGTTTGTATTGCATCGTCGTCTCATGTTGCACATGTAGGTCCTCTTAATAGTACATCGGCGCTCACTACTTCTAGTATAGAATAACTTTTGTATGGCATGCCGTTGAACTCGTTTAGTGGACAATCTAATTTTTCCTCTCATGTGCAATCTAACGCTTTGGTAGTGTCTCCTGCTAGCGTAGAGCCAATTACTAGCATCTCCAGTCCAGGTACAAGCCGATTGAATGAATTGGCTACATTTGTTCCTCTTTACCATACCATTGCATATAGAACACCACGTATCCCACCGAGCAGTATGGGTATCCCTCATGACCCCGTTCCTTATGAATTGTTTAGTGCCTTGGAAATAAGCCTACACCTTTCACCACCGGTCGCATCCACTAGGCCACCCATTGCTAACAAAGAGGAGTGTATGGTGAGCATTAAGGAGGATTTAAACAAACAATTTCGTGAAATACTAGGGGTAGACTTTAAGGGGAGAGACCAGATTTATCAAAAGCCATACCCCACATATTTTTATTTGGTCCCGTATCCTGTTGGATGGCGTGTTTCCGACTTCGTTAAATTCAATGGCAAAGATAGCAAAACCACTTGGGAACACGTTAATCAATACGTAGTGCAACTAGGAGAACCAGGTTTTAGTGAAGCTTTGAAAGTACAGTTGTTTTCTTTATCACTAATTGGAAAAACTTTCTCTTGGTTTTTATCATTGTCCCCGGGCTCTATTTTCACATAGGAGTCGTTAGAGCGTAAATTTTATGATCATTTTTACTCCGGGGACAACGAATTGAAGTTGTCACACTTGACATCGGTTCGGCAAGAGAAAGAGGAACCTGTCGTTGACTATCTTCGGTAGTTTTGAGATATTAAGAACCGATGCTTTAATTTAACAATCTCTGAAAAAGACTTAGCTAACTTAGCTTTTAGTGGTTTACGGTCGCATCTTAGAGAAAAGTTGGAGGGATACGATTTCTTACACTTACCCACCTCCAACAAAGGGCTTCGGCTCAAGAAAGCCGAAGCAAAGAAATAAAAAATGTCTACAAGACCCGCCGTAGCGTGCATATCGTGGAATGTGATTTGGATAGCTCCGATGATGATTCTAATGACATCTTAGCTGCTGAGTTCGTTTGGCCCTCTAAAACCAAATTATTTGCTTGTGATTCGCTCAAACCGATTCATAAGAATTAGAAAGACGATGTGAAATACACTTTGATGTAGCCAAATGTGGTAAAATATTTGATGAGCTGCACAACGGTGAATACATTAAGATCGCATATACTTTATCTTTGATGGATGAGATTAAGCGTAGGGCATATTATAAATGGCATAACTCTTATTCTCATGCTACTAATGATTGCAATGTTTTTCATCTACAGGTTCAATCGGCCCTTAATGACAGACGATTGAGTCTTAAAGAGATGCAGATCGACAAACACCCTTTCTCCGTCAACACTTTAGAGCTCAACCCCAAGGTGTTGATTCCATCAAGCCGATACAACCAAAGAGAAGAATGTGATCATCGGGGATGAGATGCCTGTTTCTCCAAGTGAGAAGGGTGCATCTAGGAAGGTGGTGCTCGAGAGGTCCTCCGATAGTCAAGAGTCTCTAAAAGTGACCATCCAAGGCTCTAGACCCGAGGGGCAAGCTTCACAGCCCAAAATGATAAAGCCGAAGAATCTTGAAGTGGGCAAGTGGAAGGTGAATCTAGGCAAAACCACGGATAGGAAGATGGGGTCTAAAAGCGCCTTCGACCAGCTCATAGCTAAGTACAAAAATCAAAATACCGATTTGAATAATCGATCTATGAAGCGATCAAAATCACCACCTAGAGGAGGCAGCCCACCTAAGAAGGAGATGAGGCCAACCGTGAATGTGCACGGGCCTCCTCCTCCTTTTCCTCCACATGGCTTCGGAGTGCCGCCGCCGTGGTTCCATCCTATGCCTTGCCCACCGTTCTCGGTGTGGCATACATACATAGGACCGTGGATGCCCGTGCCACCAAGGCCCGTTCCACCAATGTCATACCCGTCATTTCATCCAGGGTGAAACAGATCGAGAGAAGATTGTTCACAAGGCTCTCCAACCCTATTCCAGATCGGACGGATTCTCGACCGATCAAGGTTCAAAGAGGGAGCTCTGGCACCGCGCCTAAGCAAGAGTGGCACCCAAAACAAGGTAAAGAACCTGCTCCCTCCATCGCTGTTCATCAAGAGAGTGTATCCGGAGGTGTCGTGAAAATCGGCACAACCGATGTCAAAATTGGAGGAGTCTTCACGGAGCCGATTACTTTGGTTGATCTGATTGAAAAGGCCTCCCATGACCATGAAGCTAGCAGCAACAAGAGCTCCTCTAGATACATGCAACCGAGGTGGTGTCTGCTTCGCTTGACCCACACTCAAAAGAGGAAGCTTCAAAGGCTACGCCTTTGGAATATGCAAGAAGAGGAGGCGGAGAAAAAGAAGGATGAGATCTTCAACGAGATCAAACCGATGGTCCCTCAAGGTAAGCAGTGGAGGGTTAAAGAGCCCGTGGCCCCTACTCCACCAGTGACGGAGGAAGCGGAGACTACTCCGAAGCCACTTGGTTTGGCTGACGCCGTCTTGGGAGAGGACTCACCCTCGACCATGGGAGACGTCCATATGTCCGAGTTCGACAACGATGACCTTTTGGACTACGAGCCAACACTGCCTCGGAAAGGTATGGAAATTAACACCATTTGCTTATCCCTTTCCGATTATTCGCTTATAGAGAAAGAAGAAGTCATGGCACAATTTGACTTTGGGCTGAAAAGTGCTATCTTTGAAAAGCCTGAGGAATCGAAGAACCATTTGAAACCTCTCTATGTGAGAGGTCATATTAATGGCGCACCGATTTCTCGCATGCTTGTAGACGGCAGTGCTATTATTAATCTAAGGCCATATTCTTTGTTTAAGAAGTTAGGTAAGGCCGATGACGAGCTCATCCGAACCAACATGACTTTGAACAGTGTGGGAGGAGGAGACCCTATCGAGGCTAAGGGGGTCGCTTCTATGGAACTCACCATTGGGAGCAGGACCATGGCTACCGCTTTCTTTGTTGCCGATATGCGCGGTAGTCATAGCTTGATCCTAGGGCATGACTAGATTCATGCCAACAGATGTGTTTCCTCTACATTGCATCAATTCTAGATATAATGGGTGGGTGATGATGTAGAGGTTGTTCATACGGATGCATCGGCTTGTGTTGCTATGACCGAATCATCTTCTTTGCCGCGTGACACTGTCAAGTGCTTGATCGGCTTAGACTTAATGGATTATGATTTTCTTAGCGTGACTAGGGATGGTTTTGTACCGGTCAATGTAATGCCAATGGAGAATTGGCTCAATCATATAATGTAATTTAATGATTCTAATCTTGATTGGTTGCAAAAGAAAGTGGAACACTATAGGTCCAATATGAACGATATGTGCGAAGCTATCGAAGAAATAGAAGATATGGATAAGTTAGAACAAAGATTCACATCAGCCGATCCTCTTGAGGAGGTGAACCTTGGCAGCGATGATAATCTGGGACCAACTTATATAAATAAAAATCTGAAAGCTGATTATAAGATGAAGCTAATCGGTTTACTAAAAGAATATGTGGACTGTTTTGCATGGTCTTATAATGAAATGCTCGGGTTGAGCTGTGAGCTAGTTGAGCATCGGCTTTCAATAAAATCTGGTTTTAGGCCTTTTAAGCAACCGATGAGGAGGTTCAACCCGAATAGGCATGATCGGATTAAAGAGGAAATTAACTGAATACTTGATGCGAAATTTATAAGACTTTACAGATATGTGGAGTGGATCTCCAACATCGTGTCGGTAGAAAAAAAGAACACCGGTAAGATTAGAGTTTGCATTTACTTTAGAAATTTGAATAGAGCCACTGCTAAAAATGAGCATCCTATGGCCATAGCCGATATGTTGATTAATCATGCTTTCGGCCATAGAGTTATTAGCTTTCTTGATAGCAATGTGAGATATAACCAAATCTTCATGACCGAGGAGGATATGTCTAAAATTGCTTTTAGATGTCTCGGTTTTGTAGAATTGTTTGAGTGGGTTATCATGACTTTTAGGTTAAAGAATATGGGTGCCACATATCAAAGAGCCATGAACTTTATATTTCATGATTTGCTTGATATTATCATAGAGGTTTACATAGATGATGTAGTGAACAAATTGGCCGCTTTTAGATTCTCACTTGGTCGATTTGCAACTTGCCTTGGACCGAATGTGTCATTTTGGTTTGAAAATGAATCCGCTCAAATGTGCATTTGGTGTATTGGCCAGAAAGTTTTTAGGCTTCATAATTCATGAAAACGGCATAGCGGTAGATCCTAAGAAGATAGAAGCAATTAAAAACGTGCAAACGCCTACATATAAGAGAGAGTTGCAAAGCTTCTTAGGAAAAGTGAATTACTTAAAGCGATTCATTTTCAACTTATCGGAAAAGATTAATGCATTTACTCTTATTCTTCGGCTAAAGAATGAAACTGAATTTATTTGGGAGGCAAAACAGCAGAAGCTTTTGAGAAGATCAAATAGTACTTGTCTTCGCTACCAGTGCTTAGGGCGCCTAAGGGAGGAGTCCCTTTCCGTCTTTACGTAGTGGTGAAAATGATGTGGTTGGTGCTATTTTGACACAAGAAGCCGAAGGAAAGGACTACGTGATCACTTATGTGAGCCGAGTTGAGACATTATTTGCTATCTAGCACTTATGTGGTTGCTTGTCAAACTGATGTTGTTAAACATATGTTGCATAGGCCGATTTCTAGTGGTAGGCTTGGTAAATAGGCTTATGGATTGATCGAATATGATTTGGCTTATGAATTGTTGAAATCCATGAAAGGCCAAATTGTTACTAATTTTATTGTTGAACATCGAATTGATTTCGAACATAATCTAGATGTGGCTTATGTTACTTTTACCCATTGGAAGTTATATTTTGATGGATCGGTTTGTAAAGTGGGTCAAGGTGTTGGTGTAGTTTTAGTATCTCCTCATGATACACACTTTGAATTCTCAAATCGATTAGAGTATGATTGCACCAATAACTAAGCCAAATATGAAGCATTGTTGTTCGGTTTAGAGATGTTAGAGTCCATGCGGGTTAGCATGTAGAGGCTTTCGGTGATTCATTGTTAATAGTACAACAAATTTCTGAAAATTTTTAATGCTTAGACGGATCATTAAATGTCATCTTAGATAAGTGCCTAGACATTATTAGAAGGATGGATGAATTCAACATACATCATGTGCCTAGGCTAGAAAACAGTGAAGCCAATGAGTTGGCTCAACAAGCATCGGGTTATAATGTTAGTTAAGGTAGATTTTTAGTCAATAAAAAGCCGATGCTTGAGGTGTTGGAATTAGACCGTTCGAACACAAATACGTCAAATCGTGATAGTACCGAATCACTTGATTGGAGGTCACCCATAATTTCATACATTCGTAGCCCAACTCAAAGTGTAGATAGGAAAGTTCGGCATGTGGCTTTTAAGTATACTTTGATCAATGGTGACTTATATCGCCGAACGGGGGATGATTTGCTTTTGAAATATTTGGGTGATGACGAGGCTAGAGTAGCTATGTGAGAAGTTCATGAGGGCATTTGTGGTACACATCAATCGGCTCCAAATATGAAATGGTTGTTAATGAGGGCCGGATTCTATTGGTCAACCATGATTGCCGATTGCTACCGCTACTATAAAGGATGCGAAGAGTGCCAAAGATTTGGAAACATTCAATTGGCACCCGCAGCCATGATGAACCCCATCATAAAACCATGTCTATTTTGTGGATAGAGATTAGACTTCATAGGGCAAATACATCCTCTATCTTCGTAGGGACATCATTTCATGTTGGTCATGATGGATTACTTCACCAAATAGACCGAAGCGGTGAGTTCTTTACCGAGCATATTATTCATGGATTCGGCATACCTCAAACTTTAACTACAGACTAGAGTACTTTCTTTATGTCAGGTCATGTTAAAGTGTTTGCCGAATCCTACAGAATTAGGATACTCAATTCATCTCTATATTATGCTCAGACCAATGGTCCGGCCGAGTTTGAGTAACAAAACATTGATTAAACTCTTTAAAAAAAGATAGAAGACCATCCCAAAAAATGGCATGAAGTCTTATCAGAAGCATTGTGGGCTCATCGGATATCCAGGCATGGGGCAACTAAAGTAACGCCCTATGAACTTGTGTATGGACAAAAGGCTGTTTTACCTGTCGAAGTAAATCTAGGAGCTTTAAGGTTAGCCAAACAAAATGATTTATCCACCGATGAGTATTGAACTCTAATGCTAGACAATATCGATGATATCACCGATAAGCGTTTAAATGCCTTCAAAGAAATTGACAGAGACAAGGCTAGAGTTGCTAGAGCCTACAATAAGAGGGTGAAAGTCAAAACTTTTAAGGTGGGGGAATTAGTTTAGAAAACTATTCTGCTCGTAGTCTTAAGAAGCAACAAGTTCACAAAATGGTCTCCTAGTTGAGAAGGGCCATTCCGAATAGTAAAAGTCATCTCTGGAAACACATACGTGTTGAAAGATGTTCGCGGAGAATCATTACGTAGGGTCTTTAACGGCCGATACTTGAAAAAGTATTATCCAAGTGTATGACAAGAAGCATAAGAGAAAAGTGGCCGATGTGAAGAACATTGTTGCCAAAGTTGAATTCAATAGCCGATGAGTCAAGAAAACCATCGCCCTTAGAGGTTTTTGGGTGCTTGAATGTTTTATAGTGTAGGAACTTCATAAAAAAACAGGGGGCGTATGTTGACACGCAAAAATCACTGGGCCACCGGAGTTCCCGGCACGTTGTCGGAGTGTCCGGTGAGCCCTCTCGGGTTCAGGCACTTAGTCCACCCGAGTGTCTGGCATATTGCCAGAGTGTCCGGTGAGCCTTCTCGGGTTCGAGCACTTGACCCACCGGAGTGTCCGACACGCTGTCGGAGGGTCCGGTGAGCCTTCTTAGGTTCGGGCATTTAGCCCATCGGAGTGTCTGGCACATTGCCGAAGTATCCGGTGAGCCCTCTCGGGTTCTCGGAATTACACGACGAAACCTCCGACATCTTACCGAAGACTCTGGTCAGCGAAGTGTCTGGCACTTTACCGGAGACTTTGGTAATGCTGATTTAGGAGAGTTTTCAGCAGATTGATTCTAAATTCTTTCCTCACTCGTGGGATTAGTTGCCTTTCGAGATAAGACTATCCCTCCTCTATAAAACAGAGGCCCATGGCTGGTTGAGGATTATCCCAATCGAACCTATCATTTTGCCTTTACATTTTGTTCTTCTCCAGACTCTAATCCCCTTACTTGACCCTCGTGCTGTTCTTCCTTCGCCCTGATGATGTTTGAAGGCGATCCGGCTGGCCCAACCAAGCTCGGATTATCTCTAAGACGATCCTCCTCTGATGGGGTCTCTCCCGAGGCGAGGTTGTCTAGGTGCTGCCTCAAACCTGGCGTTGAAGAAACGTTGGCATTCCCGCACATGGACGTGCGAGCGGTGTGTTGGCCTGGACCCAATTTCGGCATCAACAACAGGTTTGTAAAAAATTCATTGCTTCTAGTAGCCATGCAAAAATATAAAAATTTGCTCCTGTTATTAATATATGATTATGAAGCAGGGTTTTTCTGCTCCCATTTGGTCTGCATGTTCACACACCTTTCTGTGGGGCGTATACCTCCAAGATATATCTTGAAGCGTTATACAAGACAACCATGTCAAGATATATTATTTGATAGACACGACAAGATGTTTTTTGGGCTAGATGGTGACACAAAAGCTCATCGAACCACATCCATACTTTCAGACCGTTTCAAGTTACAAAGGTCTTCCATAAGGTCCTCACAGGTAAGGATTTAAAACTCTTTTCAAAATTATTGAAGTTCTTATCACTAACTATATTGTAATAGAAGCATTACTGAACAGGCAAAGGAAAAGGCAAAAGCTGTAATCAGGGATGCAATTGTAGTTTTAGATGCAATACCATCAGATATAGGTCTTGCAAGCGTAGGTGGTCTAGGAGACACAAACACATCACCTAAACCACACAACAATGCAAAAAATGCTGGACATGAAGAAGCAAATGTATCAGCATCTGCACCACCGGTGTCAACCACAAAAGGCAGCAGAAAGAGAGGGATAGAAATAGAAGGAATTACTCAACCTCATTTCCCACGTGACAAAAGAAAAAAGCAAAGAAGGTGCAACAAATGTGGTCTGTTTGACACAGGGCACAACGCATCCACATGTGACAGAGCTCAAATGAAGGCTGCAAGAGGTATCACTAAAAGACCAAGAGGAAGGCCAAGGGGAAGTGGTTGTGAAATGACAAACAATTGAAGCAATGAGTATGGAGAAGGGCCGAAAGATGCTCAACTTTATCATGAGATTGACACAGAGGAACCATTGTAAGTCTATACCAACATCATTCATTTAATGTTTACTGAAAAAACTGCTGAAAGGGAAAAAATTGCGGTTCAATGTTTATTGAAACAAATTTCTGCATTACTGTGAATATTTACTGAGCAGGAGTAGAAGTTCTTTGAAGACTGGACGTGGTGGAGGTACTGTTGAAACAAGAACATCACGTAATGTCGAATATATTTCTGATGGGACATCAACAAGCGAAGAATGTGAAGAATTTGATGATAACGAATCACTATCTGATGTGTGATAAAATTGTTACTCTTCGATGCACGTAATTTGTACAGACATGTATGCAAACCAAGGTGTTGATACAGATATTACTGAAGGTTATAGAAAATTACTGACATATTGTAATAAAAACAAGGCACTACAAAACATAGAGTGTGAATTATTAAATATAGACATGTAATTGATATTTACAACAAAGCTACTTATTGGTTCATTTCCTTTGAATCTGCTATTTAACTTATGCCCATGAAAAATTACTAAGCGTCTATTGAGAATTTACTGAACCTGAATATAAAACAGTACAGCTATTCTTCTATATTTCGTAGTTAATCTTTTCAATTATGTACGTAAAATATTAAAGTGCTTCGATTCAGAATGGCTGCCACATTGTGAATAACAGCTACAAAATTACTCAACATTACCGAACCTTAGGAAATAATTACTAAACAGTACCAAACCTTAGAAAAAATTACCAAACCTTAGGTAATTAAAGTGCTTCGTTTCAGAATGGCTGACGCATTGTGAAAGTGCTGGAATAAAGCCATCATTTACAAACAGATATTACTGGAATAAAGCCACATTTTATTCAAAAAGTTACTTAACATTGTCAGAAAATTACTGAACATCATTTACAAACACACATTACTAAAATAAACCCACATTACATACAGAAAGTAACTTAATATTGCCATAAAATTACTGAATATCACATAAGTTTGTGAAACCAGTAACATTGCATTCAGTAGACATAATGTTTGTGGAACCAAAGACAAAAGATTCTCCTACACAACGAAAGACAAAGTACACAAAATGTTTTCATTTGCGCAATTGATTCTAAAGAATCCTACTCTTGAGAATCTCCTCCCTTGCAACTTGAAGAATACTCCTCAACGTGCTTTGCAAAGGGGCTTGGAGCTTCATTCAACTTGAGGAACATGAGGTAGTGCAGGTATTCTACCCTATACTCGCATCCTCGACTCTGCACAAATGGTAATAAATTAATAACAACATAACATTTTAAAAAAAGAGTCAAATAGGTGAAATAGGAACACTTTATTGTTTCAACAACAGCATCAAGTCCAGAAACTTGAGGATCATAATGTTCAATAAACTCCAAGCAGAAGAATGCACAATCATTACTAATGATTTGATAAGCCAGAGGAACATATGACCTAGTCCACTCGTTGATGTCTAGAAACTTGGAATTTGTGAAGCTCTGCAAAAGAGTATTCAGCCGAGATTGTAATCGTTCACAAAACTTGACATGATACATGTGCTTGTCAGACTCCTGTCCCTAGGATAGAGTCCCGATATCAATTTGATCATTGAGTGTGTTGATGCAGTACACAACTCA
The DNA here is from genome assembly GCA_001602315.1 of Zoysia pacifica. Classification (NCBI taxonomy): domain Eukaryota; kingdom Viridiplantae; phylum Streptophyta; class Magnoliopsida; order Poales; family Poaceae; genus Zoysia; species Zoysia pacifica. The sequence continues at coordinate 33,429 of BCLH01002158.1, forward strand.
GTGAGTGCCACTCTGGACAGGTACAAACACCTATGAAAATAAAAGAATATAAAGTAGATCAAATTAGGGATGACAGAGAAACAAAAGAGTAAGAAAATAACATTGAATTATATATTATATTACAAAAGAGTAAGAAAAATAACTTACAACAATAGCATTTATCACTTCATCAACAATGTACCGTTGTTGCATGTAACTAATTAGGCAATTAGGGTCAAAAGAGTTCTCAACAATCATTGAACCCTGCACACCAATTATAAAAAGTTACTGAACAACTGGAAATTACTAAATCAAACTTACTGAACAAATAGAAATTACTAAAGAAAAATTACTAAACAAATGGAAATTACTGAATCAAACTTACTGAACAAATGGAAATTACTAAAGCAAAGTTACTAAATAAAATGCAAATTACTGAATAGAAGTTACTGAACAAATGGAAATTACTGAAAGCAATGATACAGACACATCATAGCAAATAAAACCATTCTAAAAAATTACTGAAAAAAGAAATTACTGAAGTAAAGTTAAAAAAAAGATATTCTCACTGCTATTTGTGACAGGAGAATTATCCTGAAGCCAGCAACAACAGCCCTATATTCTGTATCATCTGACATCAAGCACAGGGCAAAACAATAAAAAATGTCATTTTCAGCCATTTCATTATCGCCTAAGGAGAGAACAAGACTGCTTCCACTGAATTCATAAGAGCTGAACAGAGAAGGTGTGGACGTTTTCTCAGAGAATTTCAAAAAACATTGCCTAAATTTTTTTAACAAAATAAATAATCAGATAAAATGTTATAAGAACATAACAGAATATAGTGAACAAATCATGCATGAATATTGTTTTGTGAAAAACACAATTACACTTTGAAAGTGTCTTCATACTTGTCTTTGAACAAATCATTTCTGAAGATTAACAATTTATTGAGATTTGAGATTGGACGACGCCACATTCCATTTTCAAAAGGATTTGCATGAAAAACAAAAGGGGATCTCAGTTCTTGATAACATTTGAAATATCTCGGTATAACAGCTAGACAATTAGGGAGGGTAAAATCATCGAAATTTGCAATCAACCACAACTCATCTTCTAAATCAACATCCTCCTTCTTTTTCTTCTTCTTCTCCTTTTGAATTTTTCTAGTCTGGTTGCTTTGCAATGATTTTAGTTACATGCTGTCGGTTTTCTTTGATTGAGTTATGTGTCGATGAGGTGTAACCACTTTTTCTTGATCTCAAACAGCTTGTTCATACAAACTAAAAATGTTAATATAAACATGCACTACTATGATAATATAATACATGAATACTAAAAATATTTCCCAAAAAAATATATGAAACCAAAAAAAGTAGACAATACATATATCTTTGTTCTTCTGTGTGGCAACACGACTGCGTCCTCGACCACGACCACGACCACGACGCTACAAAGAATTACTAAAAACTAAGGATCCGAATTTACTAAAAATCCACCTAGCTAATAAAACTACTGAAATATCTATAAAATTACTGAAACAATTAGACTGCATTTACTGAATAAAATTATTAAAACCACAAAGCTACAGACAATTACTTAACAGACAACAAACAACTACTTACTGAATAAACTAAATCAACTACTAAAATATGAGTGTCCTCTGGGGTAAATTTATCCTCTTTTAACTCTCGCACAACACTGGCAGCAGCATGCCATGCCTGACTATCAAAATCACCCTGTCGGATCCTAGACGACTAAGACTGGGACAAAACAGAGACAGCAGGTGCACTGGGCTTTTCAGTCTACATGTAAACAAAAAAGAAATAATTTATACGAAATATAGTAAGAAACAATAACAAATAAATAGAAAAATTTACTGAGTAAAAAAGATAATTACTAAAACCTGAGGCTCTGCTTTTGCAGATTCATCGCGCAGTTGCTTCTGAGTTGCATCGTAATCTAAATCTTTTAGGACATCGATGACAGATTTCCGTTCACCAAAACCAAACTTTTCCTCCACAACACCAGAAGATTGGGACACAGATTTTTCACAAGATAAAATTACATCATCATCAATAGTTCCCGTTCCAAGCTGACAAAAACACAAAATATAAAAAATGAAAATTACAAAACAATAAAATTACTGAAGTAAAAGAAGTTTGAAACTTTAACTTATTTGCATGTTGTTCTCTGAAAGCATCATTATCAATCCTATCTTCAGTCACAACAGAAGGTGCCACATCAGTTGGCAACAGTGAGGGAGCTACAGGTAGAGGCAAAACTGGGGGAGGTGCAGGTAGAAGCAACACTGGGGGAGATGGAGGCAGAGTTGGAATTACTGAAACTAAAACTCATGAAGGAGATGCTGCTCGGACCGGTGACGGATGTCGAGATGCTGCTGCGAAAGGTGAGGGAGCTGGAGATTGAGCTCGCAGAGGAGAGGAAGATGGGAATGGAGCTCGATAAGGCGAGGGAGATGGAGATGGAATAGGGGATGGATGTCGGACAGGTGAAGGCGGAGATGGAGATGGAGATGGAACAGGGAATGGATGTTAGACAGGTGGAGGTGGAGATGGAGATGTAAACAGGGATAAATCTTGGATAGGTGAGGGAGATGGAGATGAAGATGAAGATGGAACAGGGGATGGTGTCAGTTCAGCAGCAGTGTGTTCCTGAAATACTTTTGCAAACATAGAAATATTTTGTCATACAAAACAATTCTAATAGTTGAATTGAAAAACTCTAAAAAAAAGGGTGTTACCGAATCCTTGTTCTTCTTTGTCCACTTGCCGCCTCCAGACGGTTCCTTAGCCTTTACATATATAAAAAACACAAATCAGAGAAAGTAATAACGTTAAAAAAATATTTGTACAAACAAATAGTATGAAGTTACTGAAATAAGACAAAAAATTACTCAATATTACTTACAGATGAGCGTCGCTTCTTCTCTATCCTTAGTAGAAGATGGAACTAGAAGATGGAACTTCTTTCAATACTTGAGTAATTTCAGTAACAAGATTGTTCTGAGCATCTTGAATATGTTGCATTGCAGAATTTATCATTTTCGATGCCCTAGAAATTGTCTTGTCATATGTCTTCAAAGCACTGTCAAATGCTTGCTTTTGCCCATCATCTGAAACTGATTCTAAAACACTACCAAACAATGGGCGCAGATGAAGAATGCTTTTAGGAAGGGGTTTATTCTTGGAAGTTCGGGAATCTCTCTTTCCAATGTTGCGCTTAGACCTAACACTGAAAGCTTCAATACCAGGCTTTCTCAAACCGCCCCTAGCACAAACAGCAACAGATGGATCAACTTCATGTATATCCTCTGTTCCAACATTCTGCTCATCACCACGTACATTCTCATAGCATGTTCCAGATTTATCTCTCAACTAAAAAGCAAAGAATAATGGCAGATATAAATACGATTGCATTTAGAAATACAAAACACAAAAATCATAAAAACACTTACAGGTAATTAACCATAAGCAACACATTTGCCTTTCAGCCTCATCTTATCATCCTTCGAAATTTTGTCAATCAATGACATATTGAAAAACCTTGATCGAGGCAATGTAGAACAATCATCAAGCATGTTACCACATGCTAAATTACCAAGATAGTACACCTGGATAAAAATTGAAGAGAAAATTACTGAGCACAAATAAATATGGTCCTTAATTGAATGAAATTACTGAGGAACAAGTAATTGCTGAGAATTACTGAGAATAAAAAAACAAGTAACTACTGAGAATTACTGAGAATAAAGAAACAAGTAATTATTGAGAATAAATATGCCATTGACAGAAACAAGTAATTACTTACAATAAAGTAATTACTGAGAATAAAGAAAAAAGTATGCAATTTATTAAGATCAATCAAGCAAAAACTAAGTTGGTAAAGAGTTTCTTACAATCAAAAAAGCAATGCAGCCTTGAACTGGGGGAGTTTTAAATCTGCCCTTGACAAAAAAGATTTCTTCCAGTTTTTTGATTTGTCTCGCAGGTCATCAACCACAGCGCTGCACCAACAATCTCCTTCATCGACTGCAAGTCCATACAGATCAAGTAGTCATTTACAGACAAAAATAGACTGCTGGTGAGGAATAACAAAGCATTGAAAACAAGCTTAAAAAACACTGCACAACCCAATCATCAACTTCCCGCCTCGATGCAAATTTTTCAACAACCCATCTTGAATCAGCATTCGACCCAAGGAGAAGAATAAACTATCCTTCACCCAGACCCAAACCCCCCCAACCAGGGCGAGCCAGCCAACCGGCCCCAACTGCCGCACCCTCCATTTTCCATTTCGAGCCCGCCCCTTTTTTCGGGTTAAACCCGTTAGCCGCGCGCACCTGTTAGCGACGGTATAAAAGCGTCAGTCAACCGCACTTCCCCATTTCTCTCGTGTGCAGTACGATCTTTTCCCCAACCGCTCTCTTCGGCATCTCCGCCCGTTGTCGCTGCGATTCGAGCGCTCCGCCGCCGTTGCCCTCCCTCGTGCGCCGTTGCCCTCTGCTCCTCCGGTGTTCGGTTGTTGTCGTCTACGTTGCCAGCGTGGTCGCACGCGTTGGAGGAGGTGCGGCATTTTCTCATTTCATTAGTGTCGATTTCGAAACCTAGATTTTGTTTGTTCTCGCTGATTTTCAGTTTTGGAGGTTGTTTCCTGCAGTGTCGCAGGACCATTGCTAGTGATTTGGCGGCGTCATTGAGGCGTGTGGACGAGGTTCGTTAAACCCTAGGTTTTTTGTGCATCATTAATTTTTTGTTTCCTCGATCTCATCGCTGATGTTTAAGTGCAGTAGTGAGGGTTGTTTTTGGTGCGTCATGTTTAGTTTGTGAAATTTTGTCATATTTTGTATTTTCATTACTGTGGTGTTCAGTAATTTGTATTGTTGTAATTGATTCAAGTGCGATAATTGATTCAGTAATTTCTATACTACAAGTGTCTACATAGTATCGAGGGCGGGAACTTCCATTTTTTAAATTGAAATGAAAATTTTGCTTCAGCAAATTTATTTTTCAGTAATTTTCTCATTATTTAATTTTAAGTAATTCATAGTGTTTGTTGTGCTTCTCAAGCTTCGGTGTTTAGTAATTTAAGTTTATGTTCAGTAATTTCATTCGTGTGTTCAGTAATATCATTATTATGTTCTTAGTAGTTTAAGTTTATATTCAGTAATTTCATTTTTGTGTTTAGTAATTTCTTTATTATGTTCAATAATATGAAGTAATGTTTAGTAATCTATCAGGTCTCAGTATGAAGAAAGAGTAATGGCTGATTCTGGTTTTGATGTGGAGATTCAACCTCATCCTGATTCTGATTCTGTTACACCTCAGATACAAACATGCAATGTAATTCGTTTAGCTGTTAGAAAGTTTAAAAAGTCCCATGTTGTTATTTTCCCGATGACTGTTGTTGCTTCTTCTGATAATGATGATGATGATTTTGTCAATCCTCCTTCTAAGAAGTCTCCTTCTGCCGTGAAGAAGAAACAAGTTGTTCATTCTATGGTGAAAAGGAAGCAATATGTTCCAACAGCATGGATTGATGATGACGATGATAGTGATGATGGTGATGAGGTATAGTTGCTATTAGTATTAGTATGCTATAGTTTATTTTGTAATCCATCTTAGTAATTTCTTTTTCGATTTCAATATCAACTTTCTTTTTTTGTGTAAGTATTATAGTTCCATCTCAGTAATTTCATATTTTGTTCTCCATTGTGGTATATTCTGTGTTGTTTATATTTTTTTGATGTAGTAGTGTAATTTTCATTTTTCTTTTTGGCAGGCTGCTATTGCTGGTAATTATTCAACAATACGTTGTTCGTCTCTTTGTGTTCTTGAAGCCATAAAGGCCATGTCAGAAGCTATGAAGGAAAGAATCTCAGAGCTTGGTTTTGTTGATTTCTTGAATTCAATATTGGTGGCATTGGTGACAGAGCCCTGATAATGTTTTTGATGGATCATGTTAGGGAGGACCCCCTTCTACTTGAGGTGAAGGGTAAAATTCTTCCAATTACTTTTGAGGCTGTACAAAATTTTTTTTCTCTTCCTATTGGTAGAAATACAAATTTGTCATTCTACTCCTACAAACAGAAGAAAGAAGGACTTGTTGATCTGAGAAGGTTATGTGAGGAGAAAGGGATGAAAGTTTTTTTGGTCTAGGGTTCTTCGAAGAAGAAATCATTTGATAATCTGAAGTCGAATGCTGTTCCAAGATGGATTGTTGAAAAATTTGCATCAAGGCGGGAAGCTGATGATTGGGCTGTGCAGTGTTTTTTATGCTTGTTTTTATGCTTTGTTATTCTCAAGTAGCAGTCTGTTTCTGTCTGCAAATGACTACTTGTTCCGCAAGGACTTGGAGTCGTTGAAGGAGATTGATTGGTGTAGCGCTGTGGTTGATGACCTGCGGGACAAATAAAAAAATGGAAGAAATCTTTTTCTATCAAGGGCAGATTTAAAACTCCCACAGTTCAAGGCTGCACTGCTTTCTTGATTGTAAGAAACTCTTTTCCAACTTAGTTTTTGTTTGATTGATCTTAATAAATTGCATACTTGTTTTTTTATTCTTAGTAATTACATTATTGTCAGTAATTACTTGTTTCTGTCAATGACAGATTTATTCTCAGTAATTAATTGTTTAAGTAATTCTCAGTAATTACTTATTTCTTTATTGTCAGTAATTACTTGTTACTCAGTAATTTCATGCAATTTTAGATCATATTTATTTGTAACCACTAATTTTCTCTTCAATTTTTATCCAGGTCTACTATCTTGATAATTTAGCATGTGGTAACATGCTTGATGATTGTTCTACATTGCCTCGATCAAGGTTTTTCAACATGTAATTGATTGACAAAATTTCGAAGGATGATAAGAATGTATTGCTTATGGTTCCTTGTAAATGTTTTTATGATTTTCTTTTTGTATTTTGTATTTTTAAATGCAATCGTATTTAAATCTGTCATTATTCTTTGCTTTTTTGTTGAGAAATAAATTTAGAACATGCTATGAGGATGTATATGGTGATGAGCAGAGTGTTGGAACAGAGGATGTATAACAAGCTGCTTCATTTGTTGCTGTTTGTGGTAGGAGCGGTTTGAGGAAGCCTGCTATTGAAGCTTCCAATGTTAGGTCTAAGCGCAACATTGAAAAGGAAGCTTCCCGAACTTCTAAGAATAAGCCCCTTCCTAAAAGCATTCTTCGTATGCACCCATTTTTTGTTAGTGCTTTAGAATCAGTTTTAGATGATGGGCAGAAGCAAGCATTTGACAGTGCTTTGAAGACATATGACAAGATAGTTTCTAGAGCATCAAAGATAATAAATTCTGCAATGCAACATATTCAAGATGCTCAGAACAATCTTCTTACTGAAATTACTCAACTATTGAATGAAGTTTCATCCTCTCTTAAGGCACGTAGTGAGAAGAAGCGACGCTTATCTGTAAGTAATATTGAGTAATTTTTTGTCTTGTTTCAATAACTTCATACTATTTGTGTTTTTTATATATGTAACGGCTAAGGAACCGTCTGAAGGCTGCAAGAGAAGGAAGAAGAACAAGAATTCGGTAACACCCCTTTTTTTTGAGTTTTTCAATTCAACTATTAGCATTGTTTTGTATGACAAAATATTTCTATATTTGCAAAAATATTTAAGGAATGCACTGCTACTGCATCGACACCATCCCCTGTTCCATCTCCATCTCCCTCACCTGTCCAAGATCTATCTCCTGTTCCATCTCCATCTCCATCTCCATCTCCACCACCACCTATCCAAGATCCATCCTCTGTTCCATCTCCATCTCCATCTCCATCTCCACCTGTCCAAGATCCATTCCCTATTCCATCCACGTCTTCCTTGCCTTATCGAGCTCCATCCCCGTCTTCCTCGCCTTATCGAGCTCCATCCCCATCTTTCTCTCGTCTCCGAGCTCAATCTCCGGCTCCCTCACCTTCCGCAGCAGCATCTCCATATCCGTCACCGGTCCGAGCAGCATCTCCTCCTTCACGAGTTTCAGTTACAGTAATTCTAGCTCTGCCTCCACCTCCCCCAGTGTTGCTTCTACCTTCACCTCCCCTGGTTTTGCCTCTACCTACACCCACCTCATTATTGCCTACTGATGTGGCACCATCTACAGTGACCGAAGAGAGGGTTAATGATGATGCTTCCAGAGAAGAACATGCAAATAAGGTAAAGTTTCAAACTTCTTTTACTTCAGTAATTTTATTGTTTGATAATTTTCATTTTTTATATTTTGTGTTTTTTGTCAGCTTGGAATGGGAACTATTGATGATGGTGTTATTTTATTTTGTGAAAAATATGTGTCCTAATCTTCTGGTGTTGTGGAGGAAAAGTTTGATTTCTATAGTTGGAAAAATATCAGCAATGTCCTCAAAGATTTAGATGATGATCTAACTCAGAAGCAACTGCGTGATGAATCTGCAGAAGCAGAGCCTCAGGTTTCAGTAATTATCTTTTCTACTCAGTAAATATTTCTCTTTATTTGTTATTGTTGCTTTGTATATTTTGTATACATTATTTCTTTTTTGTTTATCAACAGACTGAAAAGGCTAGTGCACCTGCTGTCCCTGTTTTGTCCCAGTCATAGTCGTCTGGGATCCGACAGGGTGATTTTGATAGCCAGGCATGGCATGCTGCTGCCAGTGTTGTGCGAGAGTTGGAAGAGGATAAATTTACCCCAGAGGACACTCAGGTTTTAGTAGTTACTTTAGTTTATTCAGTAAGTAGTTGTTTGTTGCCTGTTAAGTAATTGTCTGTAGCTTTGTGGTTTTAATAATTTTATTCAGTAAATGTAGTCTAATTGTTTCAGTAATTTTATAGATATTTCAGTAGTTTTATTAGCTAGGTGGATTTTTAGTAAATTCAGATACTTAGTTTTCAGTAATTCCTTGCAGCGTCGTGGTTTTGGTCCAAGACGCGGTCGTGTTGCCACACAGAAGAACAAATATGTATGTATTGTCTACTTTTTTTGTTTCAAATATTTTTTCGGCAAATATTTTTCAGTATTCATGTATTTTATTATCATAGTAGTGCATATTTATATTAACATTTTTGGTCTGTATGAACTGTTGGAGATCAAGAAAAAGTGGTTACACCTCATCCACACATAACTCAATTATTTTCCAAAATTTTCTAATTAATTTTCAGATCCCTATATATATTTTCTCTAATTATTTTCTTTAGCCTTAATTATTTCATGAATTTCAATTAATTCCTAATCCCCCATTCTTATCCCTTTCCACTATAAATACCCCTCTAATCCTATCCCTAATATCTATCTCATTTTTTCCCTAATTTCTTTCTTCCACCGCAAGTTCGCCGAGTGAGTCGGGCGAGCGCCGCCTTCGTTTTCTGCTTCATCTCGATCCTCGCGCCGTCAGTAGTGCACGCCGTTTCATTCGTTTGGAACCGCGCCCTGCCTCATCGGTCTCTGTGCGCCTGCAGCGGCCTTCGATTGCTCTGCCTCGAGTCGCGCATCGTCCTGCGACGTGCCGAGTGCGCGCTCCGCCCGCGCGTGCTGTTGATTTCGTCCTGATTCTGTCGCCTGCGACGCCGCCCCCGTCAGCACCCAGCGCCTCGACATCAGCCTGCCTCAAGCATCACCATCACCGCTGACCCTGTGGAATTTTTTTCGTCTCTGCCGGTTCACGTCATTATCTGCTGGATCCTACAGCGTCTCAGCCGAAGGCCCACTGGATCGAAGCCTGCGCCTCATCCCCGCCTCCAACTGTGCAGCGCGTCGCCGTGTTTGTTGGAGCACGTCGCACGTTCCGATCCACCAGGCAAAGCAGTGCGTCACGCGTCCTGATCCACCGGTCACAGCAGAGCATTGGTTTGAAGCTGCTCCCGCGCGTCTCCTGGTTCGGTCAACCGCTGGACGTGCTCCAAGTCGCGTGCGCCCTCTGGACAAAGCGCCGCGTGCTTCGTTCTGTTCCAATTCTCCGATAACCAGTGCTGTGGTGAGGATTAAATCTCTCTCAATTACTTTTCCCTCTCTGATTAATTGTTAGATTAATTGCTAATTTAGTTGCGATTAATTATTCTGCGATTAATCTAATCCTTGTGGCCTTGATCGTCTACGATTTTTGAGGAACTCCGTTTTGATCTCAGTCATTTCCCAAAATTGCCCCGTTAATTTGTCTCGTCGCGATTGTCGTGTAAGATTTCCCGAGAAATGTTTTGTGCACGTTTAGCCTAGCAGTTTCAATTTAGATTTAATTTTTCAGTTCTAATTGTCGCGTACCTAGTGTTTGACCCCCTGTTCGGGCTGTGTTTAGCTGGTGTCCCAGAAGAGGAGTTTTGCGAGCCCGCTCAGTTCGACGAACCAGATCCCGACTTCGATCTCGAGTTGTCAAGCAAGCCGCGTTCCTTGATAAACTGCATGTTTTGTTTGCAATCCTAATTTGCGTGCCAACTATTTTAAAATATGCTAGCAACATTCCTAAGCCGTGCTTATTTACTGTTCCATAAATATCAACTCTATGACTGCTTTAGAATATTTATTTTATTTTTATGCTTAGCCATGCTTAGTTGCATTTATTTTTATCTCACATCTATCACTATAAAAATGAAATTTGTGTTAAATGCTTTTGAACTGTGATTCAAATGTGTGAGTTTTGCAAATAACTACACATAACTATTTAGCGGGAGCAGGATGGAGTATGAGGGGCTGGAGGACTTTTGGGAAGTACCTGTGGGTGTACCTGTTTCGGGTACAACGGGAAGATCCGAGCTGGGATCTTTCCGTGAGACTGGTTGTTGGCATTGAGGTTGGAGATAGTGCCTGCCCTGACAATTAAGGACCGAGTCCTTCGAGCCTTGTACGCTCAGTTGACAAGCATGCACACTACGTTACCCTGTATGGGCAGTTGGCTTGATCTTGAAGCTTGCCGAGACTGGTTGTTTACCCGTGGGTTGGCGGTGTTGTGTTAGTGTGGTGTAGAGCTCTGACTCTCCACATGAGATCGAGATACTCCACTTAATCAGTGATAGGCTCTTCACAGCTCTAGGACCCGATTGCGTAGGCCTTTGGATCCCTGTCCTGAAGGATGGATAGCGCCAGTTAAAGCTTGTAGACGTGTCTTATGTGTTTGTTGAGACTACGACGGTAGTTCTTGATGACGCTTCTTGTGGGTCCAGGTGCATAACCTCTGCAGAGTTTTAGTCAACGCGCATTGCCACGTCCTTTTGGAAGGACACCCCCCTGAGTTGTGCTCCTTGTTGAGTAGTTTTGTTTTTCTTCCTCCTCTCCTATTTCAAAATGTTTTGGACTCCGGCCTTAGAGCTGTGGCCGAGTGTGGAGATTACACCGGCATTTAAAATGAACCCCCGTCTGAGATAACGGAGATCCCTGTGGGGCAAGATAATAAAATATGACAGTTTTAAAATAAAGCTTTCTTGCATCTTTAAAATAAAATAAAATGTTTTAAACTTGCTTTTAGCACTTGAGCTATGTCTTTACCCTTGAAACCATTTGCATGCATACATTGTTGATAGGTAGTACGCGGTTTGCTGAGTATTTGTACTCAGGGCTTTCTAATTTGTTGTTTTCAGAGGATACTCTCAGCTTCGACTTCGACTTCGACTACGTCTCTAACGAACCGTGAAGTCCGCTCCTACGCTCGAGTTAGCCAGTGTGGAGGAGGTTTGCTACTACTGCCATGTTGATGCTTCCGTTGTCGCTCTTGTTGGATTCTCGATAGTGATATATCTGCTCTGAGATATTTCCGGCCTGCGTGCCGATGGATCCTTTTGGAGGATTTTATTCTAATAAATTCACTTTGACTTGCTATTTTCTATTCTCGTTTCTTGTTTAATATTTCTATTATGGTTTCTTAATTGATCGCTTGTGATGTCGTGCTTGCCAAACTCTTGATATTTGCAAAGTCACGGAAGATTAGGACTTATCAAAAGGTAAGAAAAATTCCGATCGTTACAGGTGGTATCAGAGCCATACTTGACCGTAGGAGCAAAACCGTAGAACTGGATGTAACTAAGGATTATTTTTAGATTTTCTAATCTGCTAACAAACCTTCATCGAGAAAGTTGATTTCTTAAATCTCGTCGTTGCTTGATGGAAGTCTTGTTTGCTTGGAGTTGTGCTTGTTTAGTTATTCTTGTCCTGATCTACTGATCTTCTGTCTCTTTTGGTAATTCCTGTTTCTGCTGTTGCTATCTTTCTAATCAGAAATGTTTTCCTGCAACAGATGGCTCCAAAGTGGTCTGGACGTCTTCAGGCTCGTTTTGAGGAGGCCGCTTTGGAGGACCCTGAGGTATCGCCACCCGTTGGGCGTGGTCGTGGTGCTGGCCTCAGAGGTCGTGGTCACGGTGCTGGAGGCCGTGTACCAGTGCCAGCTACGGCTGACGCGCCTGGCGTTGGTCGAGGGCGTGGCCGTGCTAGAGCACCAGTTCCTCAGGTTGGAGGACGTGGCAGAGGAGCTGCCATAAACCCAGGAGTTGAGCCTGCTGGTGTTGCCGCGCCTAGTGAGGAGTTTCCAACTGCTCCGAATCTGGCGGAGATGATGGCCCGACAGATGCTTCTGCTTGAGCGGATTGTCGAGCAGTCACAGCAGAAGCCTTATGGTTGTGCTCTTGCTCCTGACGCAGCACATTACCACCAGCCAGCCAGTTCTCGCATGGTGATGTTTCTGAGCATGTGCCCACCCACTTTTGACCATGCAGTTGATACTCTGGATGCTGACGATTGGCTCAGAGACATTGAGAAGAAGCTGGACCTAATTCAGTGTGACGATCAGGAGGCTGTTCGCTTGATGACTCACCAGTTGACAGGTGCAGCGGGTGCTTGGTGGGACACTCTGTACGCCACTCTCGATGACCCAGAGTAGTTCACTTGAGATGACTTCATCACTGCTTTCCGTAGTTTTCACATATCTGAGAGAGCCGTAGAGAGGCGAAGGCGGAGGAGTTCCATAACCTTCGTCAAGGAGGTATGTCTGTCACTGAGTACGCTCGCCGTTTCACTCAGCTGAGCTGCTTTGCGCCTGAGGAGGTCTCGACTGAGCGTCGCAAGATGTACTGGTTTCGGAAGGGCCTACATCTTGAGATGCTCCCGTACCTGGATGGTGGTGTTCAGAGGAGCCTTCGTGAGCTAATTGATAGATGCCTAGATTTGGAGGTGTCACTTTAGAAGCTCGACCGGTCCAAGGATGCTAAGAGGAGGGCTCTTGGTCAGGGACCCAGTCGTGAGGCATCGCAGCGTCAGTGTTTCAGTGGTTCTTTCCAGCAAGGATCGAGACAGCCCACCTTCGCCCGATTCAATACTCCTGCTCCAGCTTCAGTCTAGTAGCAGAGTTCTCAGAGCCAGAGAGGTGCCTTTTGGCAGCAGCAGTCCTCTTTCCGTCCGACAGCGGGTCAGCCCTCGGTTCGCTGCTTCGAGTGTGTCTAGGAGGGTCACAAGGAGTTTCAGTGTCCGAGGCGCCAGCAGCAGGGACCTGGGGGAGGTGGTGTTCAGTTTGCCACTCCCGCTAGGCCACCGCACCAGTCAGGAGGTCCGGGAGTGCGTTCAGCGGGCCGTGGCGATGCTCAACCGAGCGTCTCGCGCAGCCACCTAAACCACATCTCTGTGGAGGAGGCTCAGGAGTCACCTGATGTCGTTGTTAGTGAGTTCTTGGTTCACTCTCACTTAGCGATGGTTTTGTTCAATTCGGGGGCTACTTATTCGTTTGTGTCGTCGGCGTTTGCGTCTACACACAGTCTTACTACCTCACTCTTAGCTATACCTACACTTACCACTTCATCTCTTGGAGTCTACAAGAGTCGTGTTGAGTGTAGAGGTGTTCGGATCTTGATTGAGAGTGTGATCTTTCTAGCCAATCTCATCGTCCTTCCTTTGTGTGACATTGATGTCATCTTGAGGATGGATTGGCTTGCGAGGCACAAGGGAGTCATCACTTGTGTTGAGAGGGTTGTGTCTTTGGTTAACCACCACGGTGTTCGAGTGGTGTGTGCTCCTAGAGCATCCAGAATTTCGCCTTCATTTTGCAGCTTGCAGGAGTTATCTTTGGAGCAGATTCCTGTTGTTCGTGAGTTTTCTGAGGTGTTTCTCGATGAGTTGCCGGGACATCCTCTAGATCGAGATGTTGAGTTCGTAATCGATCTTCTTTCTAGTACCGCGCCGATTGCCAAGCGGCCGTACCGGATGTCTTCCGATGAGCTTGCTTTACTTAAGGAGCACATTGATGAGCTCTTGAGTAAAGGGTTAATTCGGCCGAGTGCTTCGCCATGGGGAGTCCCAGTGCTGTTTGTGAAGAAGGATGGGTCAAAGCGCATGTGTGTTGACTACCGTTCTTTGAATGAGGTGACAATAAAGAACAAGTATCCTTTGTCGAGGATCGATGATTTGTTTGATCAGTTGAAGGGTGCGAAGTTCTTTTTCTCGATTGATTTGAGATCGGGGTATCACCAGATGAAGATTCGTCCTTCCGACATTCCGAAGACTTCGTTTGTGAGGAGGGATGTGTCGTATGAGCCCCTGGTCGTTTCTTTTGGACTCACTAATGCCTCTGTCTACTTCATGAACATGATGAACAAGGTGTTCATGGCTGAGTTGGATAGATTCGTGGTGGTTTTCATTGATGATATCCTCGTCTACTCTAAGTCAGCGGAAGAGCATGAGCAGCATCTGAGAGTTGTGCTTGAGAGGTTGAAATCTCATCTGCCAAGTTCAGCAAGTGCTTGAGAAAGTTGCTTTTCTGGGTCATGTTGTCACAGCTGAGGGAGTTGCCGTTGATCCTGAGAAGGTCAAGGCTGCTGTGGAGTGGGAGTCTCCGAGGTCAGTCTCTGAGGTGAGGAGTTTTCTTGGATTGGCAGGTTACTATCGCCGATTCATTAAGAACTTTTCCAGGATTGCTAAGCCTTTGACCGAGTTGACTCAGTTGGGTGTGCCATTTGTTTGGTCAGATGCTTGTGAAAGGAGTTTTCAGGAGCTGAAGATGAGGTTGACATCTGCGCCTGTTTTGACTTTGCCGGATATTCACTAGGATTTCTAGGTTTTCTGTGATGCTTCTTGTCAGGTTTTGGGTTGTGTGCTGATGCAGAACAAGAAGGTGGCTTGCTATGCTTCGAGGCTGTTGAAGAAGCATGAGTTGAACTATCCGACGCATGATCTTGAGTTGGCAGTTGTTGTCCATGCTTTGAAGATTTGGAGACACTATCTGATCGGCAACAGATGTGAGATCTTCACCGACCACAAGAGTCTCAAGTATATTTTCACCCAGACAGAGTTGAACATGAGGCAGAGGAGGTGGCTTGAGTTGATTAAAGATTACGATCTTAGCACTAAAGAATATGCTGCTTATCGCCTTCTCGATGGCATTATTTTGATCTATAGCATACAGAAATAAGCTTTTGATTATGATCAAATACATCACCTGCAGTAACTACTGTTATATATTTCAGTACTTACTTATTCCCTAGACTGGTGAAATAAGATAAACTTCAATAACTACTTATTCATATTATATTCAGTAACAACTTCTCAATAGTGTTCATTAATTTGTTTTGAGCATAACTATTCAGAATACAACCAGTAGTTTTCTTACCTATGAAAATTGTTATGGGATCTTTGTTGTTTATACACAGCCTCAACTACTGGAATACCCATTCGAGTGTATCCAATCGTTTATCCCTTATCAATGCTTGTGCGAACACTTTATTTTGTAGTTGATTATTACATCCGACAAACATAGCCAGTGGCATGGAGTACCTATTGGTTCTCTATGTTGTGTCAAATGTAACGACATCATCATAATCTAAAAAAAAAGCCATTCATGAGTCACTTTTTTTAAAAATTATAATATTCTATTGACATTTAGTTTTTGTTACCTTTATAGTTCCCTTGCTGGCTAGCATGACTCCAAAACACATTTCTGACCACATTCTTATTGTCAACTTGAAACTTGTAAACGAATTGTGGGTTGTTTCTTTTGCATTTGTCGAAGAATTCTAGCAGCTTTGGGATATCGTTTTCCACCTCAGTGCGAGCAAGTGTGGCTCTTCAGCAACCAAAACAGCATAGCAACAAAACAATATCAGTAATTACTTTGTATGGTTCAGTAATTACTTCGCAAGGCACGGTATTATTTTTCTAAGGTTCGGTAATGTTCAGTAATTATTTCCTAGGGTTCAGAATTATTTCCTAAGGTTTGGTAACGTTCAGTAAGTATTTTGCAAGGTCCAATAATTATTTCCTAAGGTTCGGTAATGTTCAGTAATTATTTTCAAAAGTACAGTAATTTCTTGACCTGTTCTGAATATCTCTCTCTGACATGCTTAAGTTCTCTGATCCTCCTACTGATTCTCGAAGCACATTCATCACGTTGACATGTTTTACTTTCGCCCTGTGCATGACTTGAGTCATATCATCTATTGGCTCTTCTTTCAACTTGTGTGCTCTCATTTGTTTCATCATAGTCGGTGTTCTTGTGAGTTCATGGTTGTGCTCAAGAACAATCCTTCTGAAGTACACCGTAGTTCCATCAAATGATGTCACAACACATACCATAGCCTTACACCCTTTTTCTCTTTGTTGTCTTTTCTCTCTTGCGGTTAACACCTGGACTTTTGCTGTTATGCCCTGAAGAGGAGCACTCATAGTCTTAGCCACTACCACCATTTCTCGACCTGTTTTTCCTAATGTTGAATCCAGCAAGTTCTGAATTTGTATTGTGAAAGTTGAATGCATCATCCCTGCAGAAAGCACAAGTCTAGACTGGGAATGAACCTGGGGTCAATTCTCTGATCCTATATTCAAATAACATTCAGTAAAATAATATCAGTAATTACTTTTCCTCAAATATAAAGTTTTTACATTAGTGTACAATATTACACTTACATACATGAAAACTGGCTCCTCTTCAGGAGTTACTACATTCTCTGGTGAGACTGGAACTGGCGGCGTCATCATCATTGCTTTGTAACGCATATGATCTTCGAGCCATGCTGGGCTAATTGGTAACCCTTGTGTGGGAACTGGAGCTGGTGGTGTCTCTAACACTATAGCAGCAGCAGTGGTACTATGAGTAGCAACGACAATTGCAGGACTAGCAGCAGGGGCAGGGTTCACAAAACTGTTTGATGCGGAAAAACCGGTTCAAGCCGATATTCCGGTTTTTGGGAAAACCGGTCCAAAAACCAGTCAAAATTCAAATTTTAAAATTTCGATGTTCACGGGTTTTTAAACCGGTGAACCAGCCGATATTAAGGTTTCTGGAGAAACTGTTGCGGCGGTAAACCGATCGGTTTGGGTGAAAACTGGCCGGTTTCGACAAAAAACCTGTCAACAAAATAAAAAACCAGAAAAATGTTGTAAAATCTAAAAAAGATAGAAAAAAAATCCAAAACATTTCGGTATGACTTTTTCTAAATTCTTGCAATACATTTACACAATATATACTTTATCAATGGATAATAAACACACAATTTGATAATATATCCATACCAATGCAATCTATATTTGACACATAAAGTCATACATAAAGTTCATACACAAAGTTGACACTTCACATTGGAATTGTATTCTAATCAAAATAAGTCTTGTCGCACTCATCACTTGATATTATTTGAATTCCTCTAGTGGCGAGCAACTCCGTTTTGAATTCATTCCAAGTTTGACCCGTCCAAGCGGAAGTTGTCTCCCATTGTGAGCGCAACATGTGATAAAATTCGAGATTCTGCCATTGGTACACTCATATGGTCGTTGGTTGTGAGCTTGGATCACCTAAAGGATAATTGTAGTACTCAAGACTTTGGTTGTACAAGGTATCACTGTCTATCCCCGAGTAGTAAGCACTATATTGATGCTGCCTACCCTCCATTGTGGTCCTCTGTGACTGTGGAGCCTTATGATCTTGATCTTGTGTAGCATGAGTGAAGTCTGTCTCACCTGCAAAAGAAGTTAAGTATAAGATAAAAGAGTTAAAATTGCTTATATGATGCGAATATATCGTTATTTGTGAAATGATACGTAGTTAATGGTGGCTGGGAGTCAGTAACCACGTTCGCATCGCCTGGCGCATCTCTAGAATCTGTTCAAGAGCTGCTGTCATTAGACTCCTGGTAAGGTGGGCTTCGTCGCTGGCCACTTCCATACTTTTCCCTTTTTCTTTACCTTTACCTTTGCCTTTGCTCGTGCTCCTTTTCTTTTTAGCACCTGCCTTTTTTCTTTGACGCTGGTGCTTCCTCTTTCCTATGTTAGTGTCACCCATATTTTTTCCTGTCCATTTAGACATCGTTGCAGCACGAGACAACCGTAGCAACTGTCTACTAGCTTCATCAGTGCTCACTAGGTGCGATGGCAGAGGAATGTCACTCTCTGTGTTCTCTTCATCAAGAAGAGGATCAGCATTTGATCTTCCATGTTTCATCCAATTTCTCATTGGATTAGAAGAATCATACAACGATAGGTCTATGAGACGATCAAAGGGATCAGGTTCTGGTGGTTTATATGTGAATCCAGCATCCCGCATCCGTATTTTGAGATTGTAGTTGATATACACCAATTTATGCAATTTGGCATGGGAGAGTCTGTTGCGCACCTTCGTGTAGACCAATGCGAATGTACTCCAATTACGCTCGCATCCACTAGATGAAGCGCACCACGACACTAGGCGCACAGCAATTTTCTGAAGATTTGGTGTGTCACCACCAAACATGTGCCACCATTGAGCAGGTGAATCCATGGCCATCCTGCTCGCCAACTCAGATGCGAATGCACCTTGTTTTTTCTCTAAATTTTCGTCTCCTGCAGCGCCTGAACACACGTATCGGTGGGTGCTATACGCGAAAATGCGTCTCGAAGATCATGCAGCGTATTTGCACTTAACCCATACGAATAGTGCGCCCTTGGATGCAACGCTCTAGCTGCATGTAATATAGCGATAATTAGATACGTAATAATCCTTAATAAAATGCATTACTGGTTATGTTGGTAAAAAATAATTTTACCTGAATTGACAAATGTGTCATTACAAATATCATGCATCCGACGATTAATAACCTCTATGTACCTCTCGTACTCTCTATTATCATTGTGGAAAAGAGCTTGATACTCATTTTTTAATATATGGTACCTAATAAAAACTTCACTTAAGTTAGGCGTCTTATCTTGATCAGAAAACCGAAGGAATGCATACAATGGTTGTACGACATCTACCACATACTTCACTGTGTCCCACCATGAAATGCTAGCTAGGCATGAGTGTGCATATCTTCCCTCATCAGTGTTAGACCATCGACTTTCTAAGAAACTTCGAGAACCCATCCATGTCATAAACTTGTCCCTTCGATGATACATACTCTCAAGAAACGTATAGTTGGTGCCAAAACGAGTTGCATTCCATCTCACCAACTCACCACCAATAGCATTCGTCATCATAGAGTGTAGCTGATTATAATTGTACAACCAACGAAAAACTTTGCGAGCAGATTGTATCACAGCTTTGTTTTCTGGAAACTCACCAATGGTTTTTAGCATCAAGTTAGTTGTATGTGCCACACACGGTTGTCAGATAATATGATTGTACTTGTTCCTTAGGTGCTTGCACGCTTTCTTGTAGTTCGAACCATTATCTGTAATAATCTGGACAATATGCTCTGGACCAATATCAATGCACACTTTGTTCATTTCTTGTAAATAAACATGACATAAATTAATATGACAGTGGTGCAAATTTATTGAATGATCAATAAAAGTAACATATGAACATACCTTAAATATGAACTCTGCTGACTGACAGTTTCCTATAACATCAGAAGATTTGTGAAAAAACATGACACCATTAGAATAGATCATAAAATTTATCAAGCTCATCCCTGTAGGTCCAGTCCAAGAGCCGTACATGATAGTTACACCATGCGTCGGCCACTCTAGCTTAAATTTCTGAATTCCTTTTGAATATCTTCTTCATTTTGATCATGGTATGTTCCATCTATTTTCCTACCAGTTGGGCTAGGAACGCCCTTACCTGCAAATATAATGAATCGTAACCTAAATATGTGCAAACATACTATGAACATAATGAAAGAAATGAAAGTTGCCTACTCCATCTCTGTGTCTCTTTGATTGTGCTGATGAAGTATGGATTATCTGCTTTCCTACCAGTGCTGGCTTCTGTGTGAAAGAATTTGGACCACGCATTTCCAATTGCTGACTTTGCTAGCTTGCTCTTTGTCGTCCATGGATCAGTATCTATCCTAGTGTGAACCCGTTCCCTAGAACTTGACTTTTGTGACATTAACCTTCTCATTATGTCAAACAATCTTCCACCACCACCTTGAGAGGAAGCACCTACACTTTGAGACGAACCACATGCACTTGAGAGGAACCACCTGCACCTGAGAAACCACCTGCACCTGAGAAAGCACCTGTACCCAACGAACCACCAACAAATTGCTCGAACTGACCACCATACATACGTTGTCGCTGTTAGAATTCCTCCTCCTCTCTAGATAGCTACATAGCAGCCTACAGGTCCTCATCATCCTCCATATTCGCATTGCCCTGAGCTGCAACATTTTGCTGTCTCAGGGCCTGTCTAGCTCGCTCCTTCCTTCGCTCTGCATTCCCATCAAGCTCCCGACGGAAATAGTCCCGCACCTCGGCAGGAACGTGAGCACAACCCACCACATAGCTGCTCCGATGTGCCAAATGTTGCTTGAATCTCGTGGCACCACCCCCTCTCTTCATGCTCTTGTAATACTTGCAACAGAACCTGGGGTACACATTCTCTCCGTGTTCCTAAACCGAATCCGGTTGATCCGCCATAATACATTGAAGAAAACATTGGAACTAATCAAATCACCCAATATTTAAAGAAAAAATGAAAAAAAGACAGGACCTCACCTCCTCTGCCCGAAATCGCGCTAGATCGGCCAGCTTACCACCGATTTCGACCGGCTAACCAGGCTAGCCAGTCGGCTAGCCACTGGCCCGGCTTCCTAGCGGCGCGAGC